>MU260482.1:0-196296 GCA_020310875.1 Ceratopteris richardii
CAACCTCACGTCTACAAGCTTTGAAAATTATAAGATACCTAATCACTCATGAGGCTCAGATGTCTAATATTCAAGCCAAGCGTGCAATGTAATCACTCAAGAAGCTCAAGATGTCTAATATTCAAGCCAAGCATACAAGGAAATATATGTATGTCAAAAGAAATTATTATTTTGGTTCTGCTATGAGTATTTCGAGCCATTTCCATGAAAGATCTGAAGTAGACGGATAAATGCAACATGCATTTCATGAGAGTTGTGAAGTATGTTGATATATTTAGGTAGTGATGTGTGTGAACACTCTAGGACTATCAGGGCACATTTTACCTCTTTAGGAGGTCTTTTCCCTTGGCTTGTATATATGTCTATAACCCTAATGGGTCATTTATCTTTGAGTAGTCTAGTGGTAATATGGTTAGTAGTATTCCCTATAGAGGCAGGCTCAAATGAAGTGAGGAAACTTCATTGAGAGGTAATGTGTCTGGTTGCTACACTATCAAAGTACCAAACATCTGAGTCTACTAGAGACATACAGTATTCATGTGAAGATGGGTCAAAACTACTGATATATTTAGGTAGTGATGTGTGTGAATACTCTAGGACCATGGGGGCACTTTTTTCCTTGTTTAAGAGGTTTTTTTCCCTTGCCTTTTTTATATGCCTATTGCCCTAACAAGCGACTTATCTTTGTACATTCTAGTGTAATACATTCAGTATTGTGTGTTGTGCTCCAAGCTTCTTCTTCTTCCTTATGCTGTTCATGTGCTTGTTGGAGTTAGACGTCTACGGAAGCACGCAAACATCACAAGGAAGAAGAAGAAGCTTGGAGCACAACACACAATACTGAATGTATTACTAGAGAATGTACAAAGATAAGTAGCCCATCAGGGCAATAGGCATATATACAAGCCGGGGGAAAGAAACCTCCTAAAGAGGGAAGAAAGTGCCCTGGCGGTCCTAGAGTGTTCACACACATCACTACCTAAATATATCAACAAATCCCCCATGGGAGTGATGCAGTGAACAAGTAGCTAGCACTCATGTATAAGGAAGTGCCAACCTATGTGGAATTACTCCACAAAAGGAAGTAAGCCCAGAGCTTTGCGGAAAGCTTCAAATTTCTCCCTAGGCAAAGCCTTCGTGAAAAGGTTTGCAATTTTCTCATGCGGGCATATATGCCAAGCTGATCTCCACAGTAGAGAGCCTCTCCCTGACATAGTGATAATGCACCTCAATGTGCTTAGTGCAAGCATGGAACACAGGGTTCATCGCAACTGCCAATGCGCTCTGACTGTCAGTGAAGATGGTGGTGGTAGAAGACTGACCAACACCCAAATCAACCATAAGGCGTCTGAGCCACACACACTCAACAGTCTCTCTGAAAGTTGCCCTATACTCAACCTCACAACTGGAAGTGGCCACAGTAGGCTACTTCTTGCTCAACCAAGATATACATGAGGTACCAAGCATGAGCAAACCACTAGTGGACACACGAGTGTCATAGCAACGAGCCCAATCAGAGTCAGAAAAAACATACAAATCTAGCGGTAGTGATCCCCCCTCGGGATAAAACACCCAAGTAGCTGAGTACCACTCAAGTAGTGAAATATGCGGCTTAATTTCCTACCAATGCTTGACTCTTGGGCAATGCATAAACCTGCTCATCTGTGAGATAGCAAACTGAATATCTGGTCGAGTAATGCATAAGTAAATCAAGCATCCAACAGCGTGCTGATAGAAACAACATCAAATGCATCTCCAGCATCATGAAGACTCAATCGTTAACCTGTCTCCATAGGAGTGGCAATAGGCTTACAGTCTTCAAGGCCAAAATGCTGCAATAATGTGTCAATATATTTTGTTTGACACAATGCCATTCCACATCAACTTGCATAAATTGAATGCCCAAATAGTGATGCAAATGCCCCAAATTAGACATCTCAAATGAGGCATGCAAATCAGCCTTGAAATGAGAAATATGCTTCTCAATAGGACCAGTGAGCAGCATGTCGTCAACATAGACAAAAATCATCAGAAGCACATCATTAGCACGCTTAACATATAAGGTGCTTCAGTTGGACTGTTCTCAAAACCATGTACAACCAGATAGGCATGTATCTTCTCATACCAAGCACGTGGTGCTTGCTTTAAACCATATAATGCCTTCTTTAACCTGCACACCTGGTTTTCATGCCCTTTCTACACAAAGCCACGGGGCTGAAAAACATACACTTCTTCATGCAAGTCACCATTCAAAAATGTTGTTTTAATGTCCAACTAATGTACATTCCAACCATGATGGGCTGCAAGTGCACAAATGCTCCGAACAGTAGTCATACGGCATGTACGTGCAAAGGTCTCATCAAAATCAAATCCTCTTTCCTGTGCATAACCCTTTGCAACAAGCCTAGCCTTATACCTATCAATTGTACCATCAAGTTTATGCTTCAGCTTGTATACCCACTTAGTGCCAATGGCCTTCTTGCCAGTAGGCAAGTCACATAGAGACCATGTACCATTCTTCATTATAGCATCATATTCAGATTGCATAACAGCCATCCAATTTTTTGAATTCTATGCTTCATCAAAAGAAATAGGCTCATTCTCATCACAAAGACTAGATGCAACCATAGCATAACAATCTGATGCAAAGGAGGCACTATGAGAGCCTGAACAAGTACGATATGACAGAGGTGCATCTAATTTGCTATCATGCAAAGTCTGCACCAGCCATTTTGGCATAGTTTTTGCCTACTCAATATCAGCTCTCTCATCAACAAGTGCATCATGTAGATCTGCATCAGAAATGGAATGATCTGCATCATCATATGAAACTTGCAAAGGCTGAGAAAAGTTGCCTCATTAGGACCAGCACTAGACTATCCACCTCTAAAAAGAGGCTTCAAAGTATCATACATGTCTTTGGAGCTACAGATGTCCCCTTAGTACATGAAAGAAATGGTTGAATAGCATCTTCCACAAAGACAACATCATGGCTAACCAGAATAGCATCTTCCACAAAGACAACATCATGGCTGAATAGCATCTTCCACAAAGACAACATCATGGCATCTTCCACAAAGACAACATCATGATACAGACGATAGCCTTTACTTTCAGAAATGTACCCAAGAAAAATACATTTTACTGCCTTATCATCCAATTTTCTACGATGTTGTTCAGGCACAAGTGCATATGCCAAACAACAAAAAAACACGCAGATGAGCAAGAGATGGCTTGCGGTCATGCCAAGCCTCATATGGAGTGATAGACTGCAGCGCTTTAGTGGGAGACCTGTTCAGTACATATGCTGTACACATGACAGCCTCAAGCCAGAAACTATGTGGTAAAGCCTGACTCTTGACCATGCACCTCGCCATCTCCATGAGTGACCTGTTCTTTCGTTCAGCAACTCCATTCTGTTGAGGTGTATACAGTACTCTACACTGGTGTTTTATCCACGTTCAGCCAGAAATGCATTAAAATCAGAAGACATATATTCCCCCCCTCGATCAGAACGGAGGGTGTCCATTTTACATGCTGATAGATTTTCATCCAAAACCAAAAATTGTTTAAAGCAGATGAACTCTTCTGACTTTGCTTTGAGTGGATATACCCATGCATGTCTGGAAAAATCATCAATGAAAGTCACGAAGTAAAGGTAATTTCCAAAAGAGGGTGTCTGCATAGGATCACAGACATCACTATGTACAAGCTGCAATTTCTGTGTAGCCCGAACTGAACCATCTTTTGGAAAGGAGGAACGCTGCATTTTGCCCAAAATACAGGCTTCACAAACATGTTTTCCAGGTGCCTCAAGCTTGGGCAAAGAGGAAACCATTTTAGATTTTGTAGGCGTAGCAAACTAGCAAAATTTAGATGACCAAAGCGTGCATGACAAAGCTTTGCATCTGAGATAGCCTGAGAATCATTTATTGCACATGCCACATCATTTACAGATCTTTCATAGTCTATGTGCTTATACAGCCCACAACATAAAATGCCAGAAGCAATAATCACATCACCATTTGATAGATCATGAACTGTACACCTATCATCAACAAATTTCACAACCAAGCCAATCTTGGCTAATGTAGAAACAGATAACAGGTTCTTCTTGATCCCTGGCACAAATAGAGCATCTGACAACGTGAAAGAACTAGTTAAAATGATATTACCAACCCCCATAATAGGATAAGAGGAGTTGTTGGCACATGTAACAGTATTCCCTGTAGGGGCAGGCTCGAGTGAAGAGAAGAAACTGCACTACGAGGTAATATGTTTGGTAGGCCCACTGTCAAAATACCAAACATCTGAGTCTACTGCAGACATGCATTGCTCATGAGAAGATAGGTCAAAACTGCAAATAGTAGTAAATGCACATTCTTCTTCCTACACAAGATTAGGAGACTCTATTTTTGTTGTAGAGGCCTCTACAACAACCATTCCAACCTCTTTCTTCTTTGCCTCTTTAGTAGCCAGTTTTGGACAGTTCTTTATGATATGATCATTCCCTTTACAGTACTTACAAAACAATTTCTGCTTTTCTGATTTCTTCTCATCTTTATCTTCCTTCTTTGAATATGCAGAATTAGCAGATTTCTGCTTACTAGTTGAAGAGCTCCATTTCCTTTGCCCTTCTGACTAGTCGGGAAAGCTTGATCTGCAACTCGCATAATGGACCTGTTTTGCCTGGACTGGTCTTCCCTGCAACAGAATAGAGACTAACTCCTCAAATGATAAGGCATTTGGATTGCGTTTCATCATCAACCGAAGAGTAGAAACAAAACTCTGATATGAATCCCGAAGACCATTCAGAACAGTGTGCACAAGTGAGCTATCTGGTATAACCTCATCCGCAGAAATCAACTGCTCCTTCAAGTCTTTAATCTTCGTTAGGAAACTGTCCATAGAATCACCTACATTCATGTGCTCACTCTCCAACTATTTTTGGACATAAGCAAACACGAGCCTCATTCCTAGCTTGGTACAATGTGGTAAGTGTATCCCAAGCATCCTTAGCTGTTTTGCAAGAGCAAATGTGAGGAATAATGACACGTTTGACAGACAAAGCTATCAATGCATGTGCCTGGGCATCTGTGCTATCCCAACAAATATGCTCTACAGTAGGTGTAGCAGAAACAACAGCACGAACAGGAATCTGTGGAATATCATCTTCGACACCATCTTCATCAGCTCGAGCACTTGTATTTGTAGTACCTATAGTCAGAGGTGTAACAAGACGTCTTTCAACACCCTACACAATGTTCCACAATCCTTTTGCAACCAATACATGTCGCATCATATAAGCCCATAATGGGTAGTTGGTACCATCCAACTTATCCTCAACAGCCAGCATACGGAATACATCATTGCTTTCAGACATGGCCGTTGACTAAAATTCCTTGATGCAAAAAATTGACTGTATCTCAAAAAGTTGAACAGAACTGCCTAGATGAATTCTGATAGACCTGTAGCAGACTTCGAGACGCTTATACTGGCAAACAGAAACTCGTATATACCTTTGGCATAAAAAGACAAAATAGCCTGCACAAGTGCTATGATAGTGCGTTCGGAGGCCGAAACGAGCTCAGATGGCGATTTCGGCACCACAATGCAAAGTTGTTTTGACCTCGGAAACACGCTGAGTATGCTCACCAAAATTCGTACGATTCTGAGACTACAAATGGAGGAGTGTCAATGGCACCCTAGATGAGGCGACGACCTGCTCTGATACCAATTGTTGGAGTTAGACATCTGCGGAAGCACGTGAACAGTACAAGGAAGAAGAAGAAGCTTGGAGCACAACACACAATACTGAATGTATTACTAGAGAATGTAGAAAGATAAGTAGCCCATTAGGGCAATAGGCGTATATACAAGCCGGGGGAAAAAAACCTCCTAAAGAGGGAAAAAAGTGCCCTGGCGGTCCTAGAGTGTTCACACACATCACTACCTAAATATATCAATAGTGCTTTCATAGAACTAACTCCAAAAATTGGTATCAGAGTAGGTCGCCGCTTCATCTAGGGGCGTTTTCTACACCTCTCTATTTGTAGTCTCAGAATCGCACAGAATTTGGTAAGCATACTCATGCTTTTAAGAGATCAATAAGCTTTGCTATGTGGTGCCAAAATCATGATATCAGCTCATTTTGGCCTCTGAACGCACTATCGCAACACTTGTGTAGGCTATTTTGCCTTATTGTGCCAAAGATATATACCAATCTTGGTTCACTAGTATAATTGTCTCAAAGTCTGCTACAGGTCTAGCATAAGTTGTCTAGGTAGTTCTGTTCAACTTTTTTAGATACAATCATTTTTTTGCATCAAGGTATTTTAGTCAGTGGCCATGGTTGAAAGTAGTGATGTATTTCGTATATTGGTTGTTGAGGATAAGTTAGATGGTACGAATTACCCATTGTGGGCTTATATGATGCATCATATATTGGTCGCAAAAGAATTATGGAAGATTGTACAGGGTATTGAAAGACATCCTGTTACACTTGCGAATATAGGTACTACAAATACAAGTGCTGGAACTGATGGAGATGGTGTCAACGGTGATGACATTCTATAGATTCCTGTTCATGCTCCTATTTTTGTTGCATCTACTGTAGACCAAATTTTTTGGGATGGCAGACATGCTGACACATGCATTGATAGCTTTGTCTATCAAACCTGCCATTATTCCTCATATTCGCTCTTGTAGAACAACTAAGGATATTTGGGATACACTTACCACATTGTACCAGGCTCGGAATGAGGCTCATGTTTCTTACCTCTAAAAACAATTGGAGAGTGAGCACATGAATGAAGATGATTCTATGGTCAATTTTCTCACACAGATCAAGGATTTGAAAGAACAATTGATTTCTACTGATGAAGTTATACCAGATAGCTCATTTGTGTAGATCGTTCTGAATGGTCTTCCTGACTCATATTAGAGTTTCGATGATGAAAGGCAATCCCAAATGCCTTGTCATTTGAGGATTTAGTCTCTGCTCTACTGCAGGAAGATCAATATATGCAGAACAGGTCTATTATGCGTGTTGCAAATCAAGGTTTCCTAGCTAGTCAAAAGCGTAAAGGAAAATGGAGCTCTTCTACTAGTAAGCAAGAAATTTGCAAATGCTACACATTCAAAAAAGGAAGACAAAGATGAGAAGAAATAAAAAAAGAAAAAATTGTTTTGCAAATACTATAAAGCAAATGATCATGTAATTAAGAGCTATCCAAAATGGGCTGCTAAAGAGGCAAAGAAGAAAGAGGCCAGAATGGTTGTTGTAGAGGCCTCTACATCAAAACCACAGTCTGCTAATCTTGTGCAGGATGAAGAATGGGTGTTTACTATTATTTTTTTGACCCACCTTCTCATGAGCAGTGCATGTCTGTAGTAGACTCAGATTACATTGACTTTCATCAATGTAATCTTGGGTACATTCACAAGTTTGATTTTCTTATAAGGCTTCTATCTCTTTTTCCAAAACTTTCATCCACTCATGTTTCTCCTTTACTTTGTCATATGCTTAGGTTTCTTTGGAATTTGAGGCCTCTAAAAGATATATTGAATTTTTAGGGAATAATGAAGTACCATATCCATAACGTTCTAGCTTCCTTTTCTCTCTAGTTTACCTTCAAATGGTTTGTTGAGAGGATTCTATGACATCTCTTAACTCCTTCACTTTGGCTTTGCCTCTAGAGTTATGAGAATGGATTTTTATCCTTGGAGTCTTCTGGTCATCATCATCAAAATCACTTGATGCTTCAAGTGTATGCTCATTCTTGTTTGATAAGGTAGGAAGACCTTAATCAAGTCTTCTTGTGGGTCATAGCAATCAAAATCAAACCATAACTGGTTCTCATCAAACACAACATCTTTACTTACAATGAAGCCTTTGTTGTGTGGAATGTATAATCTATAACCTTTATGATTAAGGTCATAGCCATTAAAGATGGGTTTCTCTTCCTTTGGATCCAAGTTTCCCCTAATATGGTATGTCTAGATACGCTATGCAACCACACGTCCTACATTTATCAAGGCTAGGTTTTCTTCCATTCAGTGATTCAAACAATGTCATGCCATGCAAAGCTTTTCATGGAATTCTAATCATCAAATATGGAGCTATTTCATGAATCTAACATGTTATCCCTTCTCAACAATCTTACCTATACTTATGAAGGCCTCCGTAATGGTTGGCACATAGAATACTCTAACTAGTAGGTTAATATTTCCATCTGAGATCTTAAGATTACCTATCTATTCAACTTGATGCCTTGTGTCACCTCTTGTTTGGACTTCATGCCTACTCCTTGGATCCTCAAAATTTGAGAGTAGAGCTACAACACATGTTCATCTACTTTACCATCCTTTGTAGTCATGTTCATCAAAAGAAATGAGTCTTCTTGAGTTTGATCATCTCCATAGTTGTTATATTCTCTTGTTCCTCCCTATCCTCCTTAGTAGTTGTTGTTGTATAGATTATTATTGTATCCATTGAGATTTTCAAATCTTCCTCTTGAGTTTCGTAGCCTCCTCTATTGTAACCTCTTCATCTTTGATTCCTTTGATTTGTGAAACAATTCCTTGTACTATGATTTCTTAGACCACATATTGCACATGGAGATGAGGCTTGGGCTCTTCACCCTACCTTGTCTACCCCCTCCATCTCTTCCTTTTTAACCTCTACCTCGAACTACAAAGTTTTCTTGAGAGGTACTTCCTTCATTATCATACTTCTTGCCCTTTTCTTTGTTATCTTTTTTTTTATTCTTATCTATATAGAAACTAGAGGATTGGTTACCTTTTTGGTTTACTCTATTCTTCATAAGCTTTTCCTCATGTTAGAAAATTGTCCCATGAGTGTGCTAAAGGTTGTTTCACCTCGAGTTTAGTGAAATATTTATAGAACCTTGCAACTATTTATATACATTTTCATGAAATTTACACTTCAATGGCAAGAGTATGGTATGTACATGAGGAATTCTAGATCTCAAAGAGGGCAGGCCGATAAACGTAAACAAATGTCACGAAGAAGTTGACTTGATGATCGTTTCTTTACGTGTTTATTGCGTGAAACTTCCGATTTTTGAAATATTCTATATTCTCAAATCCTAATTTGAAGATCAATAGCTGCAAACACTTTAAAGAAAAACAAAAAGGAAGAAAAGTCCAACACTTGAAAGAAAAGGGCACAACTATCTTTAAAGAAAAAGGAAGAAACCTCTTAAAGAGGGAAAAAATCATCCCAATGGCCCTAGGTGTGTTCACACACATCACCATCTAAATATATCAACAATAGCAAGAGGAAGTTGAGAAATTTGAGAAGAAAAACTGAAGTAGATAATAAGGAGAGACAGTAAATAAGATAAAGATTCAAAGTGTATAAGTGACCTTTTTGTTTACTAGCATATGTCACTATAACTGACGCCTTTGATGTTTATATTCTATAGATATGAAGAATGCAATCTCTTAGTAGGAGATCGATATGAAGAGCACACGTCGATAAACATAAACAATAAAGCCTAATCCTTGAAATCGTAGCCAAAGGTAAAATTTCTTCTTGTAAAGTTGCCAATGGCACTACTCCCAACAACTTTAATATCTAATCCAATTGGAACTCAACTTGGATATATTTTGATTTACTCATAATGCTAAAACTCAATGACTCATATCTAGTTTGAAATTAGCTGTGTATCTCATCTTTCAAAAGTGAACCAAATCTTTGGTTCCCTTATTACTGTATATCTGAGTAATTAAGTACTTTAATTTTAGACTTTAAGTACTTTAATGTAATTTGATGTTTAATGCACTTTAATGTACTTTAATGAACTTTTGATTTCATATCTACTTGATGTGACATTTGATGTGACATCTTCACTTGATCTCGGACTTCTACTAATTTAAAAAGGTAATTCATCTTCAGTGTTCTTTGAACTGAGTGAAGATGAGCTTAATCTTTTCGGTGGATGCTTGGGCATCAGCTCCCTCTGCTCATATTGATACACTTTTGGATTCATTGTTCTCAGTTGACCCTTTCCTCATAACTGATGATCCCTATGGTTTAGAAAGTGGTGATGACCATTCTATGTTTTTTGTTGAGTCATTTAAGTTATCCAATTCATAGTGCAATGCTGCTCAACCAAATGCACCTCTTGATCTCCCATCTGATCCAACCATTGATCTCCCTTCTGACTCAAGTGCATGTGGAGCAACGCAAAGGCAAAGCAAGCTCAATCTACGTTTTAAAAGAAGGCCTCGTGAAGTAAGTCAAAAAAGATCTAAATTTCTTACTTCAGATAGACAGATTGCATTGGATATTGTGAAGCATTGTTGTGGTTTGAAATGTTTGTACAATTTAGGAATGAAGAAACTAAAGCACCTAAGAGAGAAATTCCTCCATTTAGATAGTGAACGGTAGGATATATACCTTGTTTCTCACATGCAAATGATTGAGGATAACATGTCAGTAACACATGTTGCTTTTGAATATTTCTTTAGTCAAGGGATTCGATGTTGTAGGGCTGCATTTAAAATTGCAATTGGTGTGGGAAATTTTAGAATACATAGGGTTCAATAGGGGCTTATGAATGCGGATCTCATTTTGGATACATTCCATGTTGGGACCAAAGGATCTATTGGACGTCATGCACTGAATTGGATGATGAACTATTTTAGCTTGCATTGTGAGGTTATGCCTACAACTGGAAGGTTTCACTTGTCAGATAACTTTACTCGTCGAGAGGTATTTCAAATATATAGAGAAGACATGGAAAATAGAAATGAGAAATATGTGTTGTATCGTCACTTTACTCGACTATGGAAGCAAGAGTTTAACAATGTGTCTATTCCTCGTAAAGTTAGAATGGGTGAATGTTCAGTTTGCACCACTTTGAAAAACATGGAAAAGGGGGCTACAACACCACAAGAAAAGGATAATTTTAAAAACCTTCTTAACAACCATCGTGAGAGTCAAGCTTTAGAGAGAAAGAAAGCAATTCATCATCAAAGTGAAGCACTCAGAAATCCGGAGCGTTATATGTGTTTGTTGATCGATGGTATGGAGAAAAAAAAACTTGTTTGCCACATTTTGATAAAAAAAACTTGTTTGCCACATTTTTATCGCATCCCTAAGGACATTGGAGATGAAGTCCTTGTGCAAATGCATTTGGTTGGTGCTTCGGTATACAATGGAACTGTAATGTCCAAGGTTTTCTTCACATATCCGAATGTACATAATGATCCAAACCTTACAGTTACTGTCATTCATCAGGTTTTGCAATCATGGAAGGGTCTTTTGCCACCAACTCTATATTTGCAACTTGATAATACTGCAAGAGAGAATAAAAATTCTAAAGTCTTTGAATATTTAAGCATGCTTGTTGATAAACAGATATTTCAGAAGGTTAAGGTAAATCTCCTTCTGGTTGGCCACACTCATGATGACATTGATCAAATGTTCAGTACTTTTGCTCAATGGGCCTTGATAATAGTGCTAAGGTTTTGGCTCCATTGAATAATATTAGTTTCAACCATGTATTCTTGATGAGGAGGGTTGATGAAATAACCCTTTTATTTGCAAAGCAGTATTCATCTTCTCCTGAGTGGGAGCCCAAAGAGGGATGCAGATTCTTATTGCAGGTGCCTAATTTGTCTACAGTGCATGGTGTAGAACAATCACCATATGAAGATAAAAACAATACAGAAAGATGTGGAAATGTGGTTGATCAAAGTAAAAGCTAGATGCGTGCACTCATTGAAAAGAAGAGACATATTGAGCATGCAAAAAAATATGCTGGAGATCAAGATGTATCTTGGTGGGAGGACTTTTCCAATCATCAAGAAGAGATTATACAGTATACAATTGCAGGTCATTGGTCACTTGATGTTCCATTCATATGGGATTTTTGTACACAAAGATCCGTGAATGTGGCCCAAGCATGTAATGCAGATGCACTTCAAAGTTTTATACATCCACAAGAAAGAAATATTTATGTAGGCCCAAGGATGACAAAACAGGCAGAAGCAAGATGGCAAGGAAATTTAATAGAGATAAATGTTGGAACACTTATTGTAGTACTTGTTGATGGTGATGAGGCTTTCAGAACATTTTGGATTGCAAAGGTTTTAGAGATAACTAAAGATATTGATCAGAGAAGAATAGAGGCTTTGATGGTGCATTGGTATTACACTAAAAGTAGTAATGCATTCACAGGTAAATATAACTTAGAAATAGTGTGATACTAAACGAATAGGCTCAAAAAAGAAAAAGAATATTCGAAGCACATCCGCTCTTAAAATGGATGATGTAGATATTCTTGTTTATGATTTTTCCTTGACAAAAACAGGTCATTTGAGGAAAGCAACCATCGATATGATAAAACAAAAGCTTCTAGATGTATGTGGTACAGGAAATCATAGGCAAACAAGAAGATTTGTGCATGATTCTACAGAATTTGGTATGTACGTGGATGAAGATAGAGCTCTTGTGGATATAGAAGAAGAAGAAGAGAGCTCTCAATAGCATGAGACTGAATCAAGTGCATCAGATATCCACCCATTGAAAATATGTCTTAAATATTATTTTTGTATAAGAATTATTGAGTTTTACATTCTGTATATAGATTTTAGACATGTCAATGTCTTATCATAAACAGTGATGCTCAAACGTGATATATAGATATCCACGCTGTTATCTAACTAATACAAGTGAAACTACAGCAAATGAATGCGACCACAGAGAGAAACTAACATGACAATGTTCACTATGTGCTTGAATATATTGCAAAAGTATATAGAGGAAGAATTACTCAAAGATAATGATAAAAAAATCTATGATATTGAAAATATGATATATAGGAAGCATAGAGTACGGTTGCATAAAGTGAGCACAATGTATGCTCAAAAGTGTAGCTTAATCTATATGGAGTAGGCATGATATCCCACAACTAAGAAGCATATGTATTTATACATGATTTTTGAATTTCAACGTGGTGATTCATCCATCTAAAAGTGATCCTACAGTTTAGTCATGGTGTAACATTGGTTCCATCTACCAAAAGTCGTGAAGTAGGCTCCCTATCATCACAAATTTCCATCTCTTTTCAGTTTTTAAACCTACCTAATGTAAATACAAGAAATTTCAACAAGCGTGTGTTGTCATGTGAACCTATTTGAGTAGGATGATTTAAGAGAGTATTCATTGAGGCTTAGAAAACCTCTTAGGATTGTTATTTGCTCTGAGGTCTCTGAGGAGATGGTTGGATACAGTGCAGAGATAGACTACTGTTGCACACAAGCTACTCTACAGCCTACCAATGTAGCTTCAGGAAACCTTAGTAGACTCCTTTGGATTCTCAAATATACATTTTGAACTACTATGTGCTTTGGAACATCATTCTCAAATGTTCATGCCAAAACATATAACTTACAAGTGCTAGACTTATGAGAAAACCTTCTATTTTCAAATTATAGGTACTCAAAGTTTCGCTCTGTGCTCGCAACCTCAAGGGGTCATCCCGACATTTGAGGAGCAAGAAGAAGTGCATACATAGATTACTTCAGGAATACACATCTCAAGATCTACCAAACCAAAGTTAATGAAGCTTTGTATGCATAAACTAGAAACTTCACTCTATCGTTAGCAAGTTAAAGTGCATCAAATGATGGAGTATATGTAGAGAACTTGCTTGTGCAAAATCACTGAAATAATGAGAATTTGACATTCAACAATACGTAGAAATGATCATGAACAAATGTATCTATTGGCAAGTGATAATGCACATATGCTACATGGAAAATGTAGAGGACTATACTCTTGCAATAGTAGGGCTCAAGGTATGCTCAAAGTTGTAGCTCAATAGCTCTCCATAGTAGCTCTTTTTTTCCTGACTAGAGAGTGATGTATTTATACATGTGTAAAAGATTTGAATTTTGAATCTTCCCACTCCTAAAAGTGTTCCTACAATTTAGGGGTCATTGAATTTATTTTCTCACCAACCAAGTCATGGGCTTGGCTTCTCCTACATGCACAACATTCTCCTACTTTATGCCTTTACCATTTATCCATGGTAATAATGTGGAAACATAAGCAAGTGTTCCCACATACTTCCTCATGTGAGTTGAGGTAGAGAAAAATGTAGCCGTCATGGATTTGGCCAAGCCTTTAGGCTTGCTGAACCTACCAATAACTCCCCCTCAAGCCTAAGATTCTTGAATCTTTAGTTCTTCATAATATCTTCTAAACCAATCATAGATTTTAACCTACCTATTTTTGATCCATCCAATGCTTTTGTCATCATGTCTACACACTATTGATGTGTGGATACAAATAAAAGTTGTATTTCCTTGCTAATGATCTTCTCTCTGACATAATGGTAATGTACTTCAATGTGTTTAGTCTTGGCATGATATATAGGATTGGTAGCAAGATGCAATGAACTAATGTTGTCCCCAAATATGTGAGGGGTTGAAGTATTCAACCCTAAATCAAAGTATAGAGTCTTTATCCACATAGCTTCTTAAGTTGCATTGACAAGATCTTTGTATTCAGCTCCAGTTGAAGAAAGAGCAACTCTAGGTTGGTTCTTTGATGAGCAAGAAATCAATTTTTTACCTACAAATGTGAGATAGCCTAAGATGCTCCCCCTATCATCTTTGGAACTTGCCCAATCTATATTAGAGGATAATTTGATATCTAAATTAGAGATATAAGGATAGTATAGATGTTCATCAATTGTACCCTTCAAGTATTTAAGGAATATTTTTTCTTGCCTCCATGTGGGGCTTTCTTGGAGTGTGCATAAATTGACTTAGCACACTGACTCCATAACATATATCAACCCTAGTTTAGGTAGCACAATTGAAACTCCCAACAAGACTTTAATAGCTGGTTACATCCTCAAATAGATCACCTTCATGTGCACTTAGCTTTTGATTGACCTCCATTGGAGTACCTACAACATTTGTGTTGTCAATTTTGAATATAGAAAGCATGTCCCTGATATACTTCCTTTGAGTTAGAAACATACCACCTTTTGTATATACTATTTCGAATCCTAGGAAGTAAGTGAGTAGAGAAAGATCACTGATCTTCCACTCTTCCTTCATCTATGCTTTTATCCTCTTGAATCCATCTACAATTTTATCTGTAATGATAATATAGTCCACATATACATAGAGGTATATGACCTCTAAATGGTGCCTCTTTATGAAGAGGGAACGATCTCCCTTGCTTACCATGAATACTTTGTCCTACAAGTAGGTACCTAGCCTATGATTCCAAGCCCTAGGGGCTTGCTTCAAGCCATACAAGGCTTTCTTCAACTTGCATACATATGCTGGATATGATTTGTCTTCAAATCAAGGTGGTTGTGCCATGTAATCTTCTTTTGAAATCCAACCATTAAGAAGTGCATTTTTAACATGCACTTGGTAAATATTCCAAGTTCTAGAAGATGCTACACTCATGAGTACTCTGATGCTAGGCATCTTTGCCACATGAGAAAAGGTTTTTTCATAATCTATACCTTGGGTTTGAGCAAACCCTTTTGCCACAAGCCTTGTTGTGTACCTATTTATTGATCCATTTAAGTTCTTCTTTACCTTATAGATCCATCTAGATCCAATGACCTTCATGGATGGTTTCTTGGGAACCAATTCCCAAGTATGATTCTCTTAAAGAGCTTCAATTTCTTCTTTCATGGCTTCTCTCCACTTTGGCTTCTTCTTGGCCTCTTAAAATGGTGATGGTTATTCTTTGTCTGCATCATGAGCAATGTAAATTGAAGGCTTAGTGACCAAGAATGTGTCATAGCCATACCTTTCTGTCTTTTTCTTCTCTTTAGTTGACCTTCTTATAGTTTCTGAGATGATTCTGCAACATCCCTCAAATCCTACATCTTTTATTTACCTTTATTGTTCCATGCCTTGATGTTCCTCCTTGGTGCCTTCTGATCATCATCAGAGTCATTTGAATCTTCTTCTAGGTGATCATTCACCTATTGCAATGTTGGAAAGTACTCCTCCAGGTCATAGGGTAGCTTTACTTTCTTTCAACCATCTTCAAACCAAGAGTTGTTCTGATCAAAGAGAACGTCTTTACTAACTATGAAGCCTTTAATACTTGGACTATATAATCTATCACCTTTCTGATTGAGATCTGACCAATGAATATACACTTCTCGGCCCTTGGATCCATCTTAATTCTAATTTGAGAAGGCATGTGTGCATATGCAATGCACCTGAAGATCCTACAATAGCCAGGGCTGAGTCTTCTTCCACTCCATGCTTCATATGGTGTCAATCCATTCCATGATTTGGATGGAACCCTATTGATTAGGTAGGTGTTTGTGGATACAACCTCTACCTCTAGGTAGTTTAGTAATCTCTTCTCATTTAGCATTGACCTTGCTACTTCTACTATGGTTCTATTCCTCCTTTCTGCCACTCCATTTTGCTCTACAGTAGATCTAGTTGTAATTTCTCTTTTCATACCCCTTTGTTAGAGATAAGCATCAAATTCATGGGAGAAATATTCTCCCCCTCCATCTCATCTTAGCCTCTTCAAGGTTTTACATGTCTGGTTCTCACAACAAGTGCAAGATGCTTTTTAGAAAAATTAAATACTTCATCTTTATGCTTCATAAAACAGGAGTATTTTCCATTTGCTACAATCATCAATGAAAGACACATACTAGCTTGATCCAAAGAATGATGGCTCCTTGCTTGGACCCCATACATCTGTATCGACTAACTCCAAGGTCTCCAAGAATATATCCCTTCATGGTGAATGGTTGTCTATGAGATTGGCCAAATCAACAAGCACTACATTTGTAGATCATATGTTGCTTAGAGATATTAGGTAACCCAAGCACACTTTGATCCCCACTGATTTGTCTCAAGGACCTTTCTCCTATATGAGCTAGCCTTTTGTGCCACATCTAAAATTTTGATAGTGTTTGACTTCCACAATTGAACAATGCAATGTTCCTAGTCTCTTGGAGTTCAAAAGTAAACAATGTACCTGATTTTTCTACTTCTACTATCCTCTTGAATCCTTGATGTGGATCTACAACATATGCTCCATGTTTGGTAAATGTAACCTGCAAACGTTTCTGTGAGATTTGGCCAACACTTATGAGATTTTTGGTATAGTGGGCATATAGAATAATTTGCTTAATAGGTTCATATTTCCATCTAGAGTCTTCATAGTTCTATTCTTCTCCACTAAATGCCTTTTTTCATCTCCTGTTTGGACTTCATGCCTATTTCTTGGATCATTCAAATATGAGAGTAGAGCTACATTGCCTTCTACATGATTTTAGCAACCTGAGTCTATGTAGAAAACAACATGTTCATCCATCTTACCTTGCTTCATAGTCATATTCATCAGAAGTATCGAGTCTTCTTGAGCTTGACCATCTGCATAGTTGTTGTAATCTTTCCTTCCTCTATATCCTCCTTGATAACTGTTGTTATTGTATGAATTATTGTTGTAGCCATTGTTGTTGTTGCATCTACCTCTTGAGCTTCCATATCCCCCTCTACTATCACCTCTTCCTTTTTTATTCCTAGGATTCCTGAAACAATTCTCACTAATGTGGTTAGTCAAGCCACATATGACACATGGAGAGGAACTTTGTGATCTCCCCCAACCTTATCTTCCTCCTCAGCCTCTTCCTCTTGAACCTCTACCTCTACCTGCAAATTTTGCTTGAGAGGTAATAAATTCATCATTATATTTTTTTTTTGCTTTGCTTTTACCATCCTTATTCTTGTTCTTATCTATGTATAGAGCAGAGGATTGATTACCTTTTGAGTTGTCTCCATTCTTCATAAGCTTTGCCTAATGTGTGAACAGTTGTCCCATGAGGGTGTTAAAATGAGGGACCTGCATGTCCATGTATAGGTCCATGGCTATGGTGAAGGCTTCCCATTCGGCATCTGCCCTTATTCCATTGATCACTTGTCTCACTATTTGCTCTTCATATATAACTTCTCAAATACTCCCAATTTGGTCATATAACTCCTTTATTTTTTGCGACAAAATAAGTCACACTCTGCTTGGGCATCTTCTCAAGTGTTGTAAACTCCATCCATAGTTTATTCTTGCTGGCTTTTGTGCTTGATGAAAAGAATGATTCAAGTGCGTTCCATGTCTCTTGTGAAGTCTCGCAACTCCTAATGTGTGGAAGTAAAAAATCAGAGATTGAGTTAACAATGTAAGACCTCGCTAGACCATCCTTTGAGCACCATGGGGTTGATTTGAATGTGTTAAACTTGCTTCCATGCAATTCCTTTTCCATCATAGGTGTACATTGTTGATGAGTTGATACATATGAAATTTGAATCTCCTTGCTCGTAATATTTTCCTTAACATAATGATATTGTAGTTCTATATGTTTAGTCCTTGCATGATAAATTGGGTTCGTAGGAAGATGTAAGGAACTGATGTTATCTCCGAAGATGTGCAGAGTGGATGGCTTTAGCCCTAAATCAAAGTATAGAGTTTCAATCCACATTGCTTCTTATGTAGAATTTTCAGGTCCTCTATATTCATCCTCTGTCGATGAGAGCCTTATAGATGGTTGCTTCTCTCAAGACAAAGAAATCAACTTTGTAACCACAAAGGCGATGTATCCAAATGTGCTTCTCCTATCATCTTGAGAGCCTGCACAATCTGCATCAGAAAAGAATTTGATATGAATATCACATGTGTATGGATATTAAGAACCTTCATTGATTGTACCCTTCAATCATTTGAGGATTCTCTTGGCGACTTCCATGTGAGCTTTCCTTGGAGTCTACATGAGTTGACTGAAGAAACTTATTCCATAGAAACTATCCACTCTAGTTAGTCTAGCATAATTCAAACTTTTAGCTAAACTTTGAAAGCTCATATCATCTTCAATCTGTTCATGTTCATGAGTACTCAACTTCATATTCATCTCCATAGGAATTTGGCAAGGATGCCTTTGATGTACTTCCTCTGAGTAAGAAAACATACCTCTTTCTATATAAACCACTTCCAAATCTAGGAAGTAATATGTAAGCAAACCAAGATCACTGATTTTACATTGTTCTCTAATTTGAAGTGTGATCTCTTTGATTCTATCTTTATCATTACTTGTAATGGTTATATCCAAAATATATAAGCATACGTATATGACATCTCATTGCTTCCTCATAATGATTCCAAGCGTTAGGGGCTTGCTTTAAACTGTATAGAGCTTTCCTCAACTTGCACACATATTTAGGACATGATCGATCTTCAAAACTATGAGGTTGAGCCATGTACACATCTTCCAATCTCATCCATTCAAGAAATAATTTCTCACATCCATTTGATAAATCTTCCAATTCTTGGAAGATGCAACACTCATAAGTACTCTAATGGTAGGCATCTTTGCAACAAGTGAACATGTTTCTTCATAATTTCATGTCATGCTCAGTAGGAAGTGGTGTCTAGATTGGGTATGCTAGAGGTGGGACTTTAAGTTCCAATCATTTTGGCACCCCCTCATTGAGATAAAAAACTATGTGCTTATGTGGCAAATCCTAAACCGTGGTGTCTAGTCCAATGTAAAAGCTAACAAAATTTGCAAGGTCCCCCATATTGCAAACAATGCCTTCATGGTATGGAAGACTTTGGACACCTCTTGTATTTGTGCCCCAAACCAATATAAGTTTGGGAGGTCCCTGAGAGAATCATGCTGTTACACAGACAAATCATTTGGAACCAAGCTTTGCAAGGTGAAGCAACTGGATGTTCCTCAACAGTGTGGAATCCTACAAGAGGGGAGACTCTATGGAAAATATGTAAAGAGAGGTGTACAAACAACTTTGGAAGTCCTCCTTTAGAATGGTTGATCCAAAAAACTATTTTCCTTTCAGGCAAAAGAATTTCCAATCATAAGAAGCTCTTGCCCTTTAGACATCATAGAGTGTTCTTCCTAGATAGCAATAAGATCAAAACCAAGTGGGCCCTCACATGAGGGGGACAAGAGAGTTATCAACCTTCTTTGTAAAATTTTCTAGTAATCTATAAGAAACCCCTGCTTTGTGGGATAAAGGGGGGGGGGGGGGGGGTCCCATCGGTGCTAGGCCCGTTCACTTGTATAGCTACAATTTCTATTAATTAAAGTTTGGAAGAGTATGCTCTACCAAACTTCCCTTTAAAAAACCGTGTGATCATGCCTTTCAAAAGAGAGTAGTACAAAAACCCCTAGGATTTGATTGAAATGGTTGGAAATTAGATCATTATTGTCTTCATCAGTCATGCATTCCACCTCCTCATTGTCAATCATATGTGGGATTTCTTCCTCATGTTGCTTCCTCTCAAGAAGATAGCAATTTCTTTAATCCATTTATCAACTTTTCCCATCCACCAATCTTTCAAGTAAATATACTCATTCTTTCTTGAGCTTTCTCTTAGTATATAAGAGTACTTCTAATTATTTAGAGCCAAACTTAGATGTGGGAATTTTGTTTTGTTGGCTTTTACTTTGAGTTTCCTTAGTCAAAGATAAAAATTTTCCCTTGTTTCCAATAGAATTCTTTGAATCTTTTAAGAAGAAATTTTGTTTACTTGGCAACTATCTTCCAACACTTGGTTAGAGAGGCGTGTGTTTTGAATGCCTTCCTATAGGTAGTGATCATCTATTGAGCCAAAGGGAGGGAGAGATTTGAAGTTGGGCTTACACGTGCTCCTACAATTCTCTACTTGAATGCCAGAAAGGGCACTTTCCACTCAGATTTCATACGCCATACACATGTAGATGATCCTAGTGAGCATACAACATCTATGAATGACTCTTTTATGGGCTCACCTCTCATAAGCCAAAATTAGATGCTCTTCCACCCAACTAGCAAGATCAATTGTCCACGGTAGAGTGTTAGCCAATTATAATCCAAAGCAATCCTTTTGTGTGGCTGTGTGAAATTATCTTGAGCTAGAAATCCAAACTATTGCATATGCATTTAGAAGGGCATGGAGAGTTACAATATTATGGTTGATATATCTGCCCATTTGAGTGCATCACCTGTCTTCATGGGTTTTGAAGCTAGACTCTCTATTTCCATGGGAGTGTGAGAGCCACTAATCTTTAATGCTTCTCTAGTCAATTGTTGGGTGAGCTTGATCTTTTTGAAAGGGGTATCTGTTACCATGGAGTGAAGTATAAAGGTCCTTGGCTGGTAAAGAGTATTAACTAAATAGTAGCAGCTATAAAAATTATGCTTGGGTGGCAGCGCATCAAAATATTATCAATGGGAATCATACCTTCCAACCCTTGGAACTCTAGGGGTGGATGCGACAGATGCTCCTCCATTGGAATATTTTGAAATTCCATCATGTGGGAGCTTGGACTTGCCCTTGAGGATTCTCGTATATGCATGATAGATGCTTATACAAATATGTGCTACAAAAGCACAACACGTTAACATGGAAATAAATCTTGATCTCACCATCATGAGACTACAATCCCTTTCCAATAGTGATATGTTTCCCAAGTAGCCTTGTGATGTGTTCAAACTTGATGATGTCTTGGTGCCTAGTTCTGATCACTAGACTTCCTACATGCATGCTTTGGGTAGCTTAAGTTCTGGTATGCATGGTTGGTGTCATCATCTTTTGTTACAAAATATTAGAGGATGACTATTATAAGGTTGCTAGGTTAGGATGCATGTCAATGGGTAATAACAAAGATAAGGAATGAAATGTGTTAGTATTTTCCTTCATAAGCTATTTAGGTATCCAAAAGTGCCTAGCTTTGGCTTGGAGTTGTCGTCTTAGTAGTCGTGGACGACATGGTTGCTTCTCTTCATCTTTGACCTTGGTGCTTGACGAGATGAAGTTGCCAATGATTGCTTGCCCTTGTGTAACCATATCTGCTTCTTGCCTAGTGTAACTGAAAGCTAGTGGAGTGTCCCATGTGTGGTATGGATTGACTTTTGACTTTGGTGCCTAGGGGGAGGTCGACTCTTTGATGGTGGTGGGTGAGAGGTTGATTGGACATTGTGCTTTGGAAAAAAGGGAGGTCCAATACTTGCATCACTTGCCCATCAGGAAACAAAGCATTTTGTACAATAGATCTAGGCATGCATTCTTGAAGTGTGTATGGTAGGCTCCAGGGGATGATGGTCTGCATTTGTCTGGCTATGCTCCCCATTTTTCCCTAGAAAGGAGGAGAGATGTCGGTGGTCCCCATTTGTCGAGGGATAGCTCCCATCTGTCCAATGAGGGTGACCATCCATGCAACAAACATACTCATTTGTCTAGGGATCATCTTGCATTCGTTCTAGGGATCATCTTGTCGAGGGATAGCTCCCATCTATCCAACGAGGGTGACCATCCATGCAACAATCATACTCATTTGTCTAGGGATCATCATTTTGTGAGGATGGGGGCTCTCTGCCACTGAGTCGAGATGAAAGGTGCTCTTGTTGTCAAGATATATCACTCTATGTTGGTCAGCTAGCCCGAATTGGAGGAGGCTTTTCCTGAGAGTTAGTTCCACTGAAAGGGTTCTATTAGATCTTCATCATGCTAGACTAGGAGCTTTACTATCAAGGTTACATCCGTTATGAGCATAGGAATTTCCATCTCACCTATGCAAGGGGTTCCATGGCTCCTACCCCTATGAGAAATGCCTCAATAGGTCTCACTTTTAGTTCCATGGATTGAAACTAAGAAGATCTAACCACATTAGTTTCTACACCTGAATCAATCAAAGCCCTAATCTCCTTAAGAGTGGTGCCTTGCCCTAGCTGAAAAATGATGAAGAGTCATCTATGAGCTATGCTAGGGTAAATATTCTTCTTGGTTTGGCACATTGCCATGGGATATCTAGCGACCTCTATTTTTTATAAGGTATCGACTAGAAGAAGTTCTTCTACTCTATCATTTCATTTCATCCTTAGTACCTGGCATCTTAATTTCATACATTTGATGTGCTCTAGGGTTTCAACTTTTGTTTCCTATCTAATTATCTTTTCTTCCTCTTTGTGTTTCCTAGCCAAGGTGATTCATCTAGGAATATCCTCAGTTAGAGGTTCCTAAAAGAGCTGGACTCTACAAACACTAATGTAATTTTGCATTACCTCTCCTTCCAAGGTGGCTAACTCCACCACTCCACTTGTTGAAAGTCTGTTGAGAATCATAGGCCCATAACCACGTTTCTCTAATTTTCGAGCATGCTGCTTGAATGTTTAAACTAAGAACAAATGGCCAACTTGCAAGACTTTATCCTTCATATGCACATAAAGAAAGACTTTTTCCCTCTTCTTGGCTGCATATATTCATGTCCTTGTTGTCAGTCTAGTCTCTCCTAAGTGTTCTAAGTCCATGATCCTAGATGATAGCTCCTGGCCGGTCCATTGATGCTCTTGTCCAACCTTAAGGGTGGGGATCAAAAAGTCTAATGGAAGCACTACATTCTAACCAAAGATCATATGAAAGGGATTTGCATTGAGTACCATCTTTTAGCCCACTCAATATGCCCAAACAACGTCGCATAACTGTTTTCCCAATCATAGCATTTGTTGTTTACAAGCTTGGTCATGAAATTACAAAGAATTTTGTTAGTACTCTCTACCTATCCATTGGCCCAAGGCTGATATGGTGCAAACCACAACAAAATGGTGCAACAAATATACAATGACTTCATTTAGAAAGTGAGTTCCTCTATCACTCACTAGTTCAATTGACAAACCATATCTTGTAAATATATTTTAAACAAGAATTTTGTCATCATCTGTGAATCATTCCTTATGGTAGCCTTGACCTCTACCCATTTGGTCAGATAGTCCATAGCGAAATTTATATATTTGGCATGAGAACATCTACTAGGGGGATTAATCGGCCCAAAAAATTCTATGCCTCACTTAGAGAATGCACATCTTCCCATCATGGATCTTAGTGTCATTTTGCCTTTGCACATTGGATATTGAGATCTTTGGAAAGTGTCACATCTCTTCACATAGATTTGTGCATCCATATGAAGAGTGTGCCAGCATAGCCTTGAAAGTGGTATTGCTTTGATCACTTGATCTCGACTGAAATACCCTCTTGCCACATCTCGGTGTGTATTTTCTAATATTCTCAACTATTCGCTCTGATGGACACATTATCTCAAGTATCCATCTCTTCCTCTCTTATACAGATTACAACCAATGAGTTTATACTCATGAGCCTCTTGCTCTAGACTTCTACATCTTGTTAATATCATTTCTTGTGGAAACGTTTTAGTGCAAAAAGAATCTACTAATGGAGAACTCCAATCTAGTATTAGTCATAACTGATACAAAGTGGCATGTTGCACTGGAGGTCTGCTAAGACAAGTTGGGGAGTTCTTGCACAACATATAAACATCCACTTCCATCGTGGGCCTTTACACCCCTAATCTTTGCAGAGTTTCTAGGACATGCTATTATAGTGTTGCTCAAGGGCACCTACATGTGCTATTGCAACCATTATTTATACGCTAGTTCGCACACACAAGGAATCATTTCTTGATCATTTTTCTTATAAATACTTCCTACCATTATCTCATATCTCTAATGTGACTACCTCCTCTTCCATAGTCTGAACTATGGGATTCTTAGGTCCATATGTGAGAATAGGGAAAAGTGGCACTACTTCTATATTGAACAAGTAAGCATGTGGCAATTCACAAAATATTCATTGCCGAGCTTCTCCCATGGCTAGTCATGAAAGATGGTCAACTCAAAGATGGGTCTTCCTTTTCCTAGCTACTACCTAGAAATCATATTCCATTAGTAAGAGAAACCATCTTACTAATCTCACCATATTGCAAGGCTTGTTCACTAGGTATAACAATGCTTGCTATTCTGTGAAAAACTTGAACTTATTTTCCAGCAAACAATGTCAAAATTTCTTGACCGCATAGATCATCCATGACCTTCTTTCAATTGTAATGTGATTTATTTCACCTCCATTCAAATACCTATTGGTGTATGCTATCATGAGATTTATGTTCCCCTCTCCATTTAGTTGTGTCAATACACACTTCATTGCCTAATTGGAGGAATCTACGTAAACATGGAAGGGCTTATTCTAGTCTGGCATTGTCAGAATAGGGGCTAAGCACAATGTCTTATTCTGCTCACTGAAAGACATTTCTCATGCAACATTGCATTCCAAGTTATTCAAAAGACTATACAAAGGCAAGGCAATAATGGCATACATGTGGATAAAGGATTGGTAATATCCAGGATGTCCTATAAATGCCTACACTTAAATCCATCTAGAACCAATTACCTTCATTGATGCCTTCTTGGATACTAGCTCCCAAGCGTCATTCTCTTGGAGTGCTTCTATTTCTTCATCCATAGCCTCCTTCCATTCTGCTTTGGTACTTGCTTCTTCATAAGAAGAAGGTTCTTCAAGTGATGAATCCTTAGAAAGATAAATGGAATGTTTAGTAACTAGTGAAGTATCATACCCATATCGGATTGACTTCTTACTCTCTCTTTGTGATCTCCTCAAGGCTTGGTTGGATGATTCAGGTATGTCTTCGAACGTGCATAATTTGTCCAGGTTGTACATAGTCTTTTCCTGTCATTTTTGCTTAAGTTTTAGTAGATTTCATCGATTCTCATGCTTATTCTTTGCGTTTTTAGCAAATTTAGCAAATCTTTCTTAGGGCCTGGAATAAGAATAATTTTGGAAATTTTCTGGGAATTTTTCATGCATTTTTTGAATTTTTCTGGTATTTTTCATCCTTTTTCAAGTATCATTTTCTTGCCAAATTGGAGAAATAAGGGAAGCTCTCTATGCTTTTGAGTGAGAAATCTGGGCTAAAACCTATGGAGAATTTTTTTCAGAATTTTTTTGGAAATTTTTGGGTTTTTTTTGTAATTTTTTAGGTTTTTCTGTAATTTTCTATAATTTTGGGTACTTCAAAAAAAGGCCCCCCCAGGCGTCTTTATTTCACAAAAAACGGGGAAGACAAACTCGAAAAAGAAAACCCACGCCCACCCGCAGCCCTCCGCTCCCCACCCGCAACCCCCCACCCGTCGCCACCCCTCCCCCCACCTCCCCCTCCCCCTCCCCCCCACCCGCAACCCCCCACCTACAGCCCCCCACACATAGCCCTCCGCCCGCCCACCCACAGCCCACCGCCCGCCCACCCGCAGCCCCCCACCCGCCCACCCACAGCCCCCTACCTGCCCACCTGTAGCCCCCCCTCCCCCCCCCTCTCCCCCCCCCCCTCCCCTTCCCCCCCCCCTCCCCCCCCCCCCTCCCCCCCCCCCCCCCGCCCATCCGTAGCCCCCCACTCGCCCACCCGCAGTCCCCCACCCGCCCGCCCGCCCGCAGCCCCCCACCCGCCCACCCGCAGCCCCCCACCCACCCGCCCTCCCGCAATCTCCCCCCCCCCCTCCCGTTTTTTTTCTTTTTAGTTTTTATGTTTATTCTTTTTTTAATTTTAATTTTATTCCCCCCGCGTTCGCGCCTCCCGCCCTTCTTTTTTTTATTTATTTACTTTTATTAAACACCCCGCACCCCCCGGTGTCCATTTTTTTTATTTTTTTTATTTTGTTTATTTATTATAATTTATTTATTTATTTTTCATATTTTATTTTATATTCTATTTATTTTCATTTTCTTTTATTTTATTATTTTTATATTTTTATTTTTTATCTTTCTTCATTCAGATCTATGAGTTCGGATCTTATATAATAATAATAAAAGAATATATATATATATATATATATATATATATATATATATATATATATATATATATATATATATATATATATATATATATATATATATATATATATATATATATATATATATATATATATATATATATATATATATCACTAAATTAAATAATAATAATAATAGTAATAATAATTTTGAAACAAATGTATCCTTTATTTGTTTTATTATTATAAAATTTTATTTATATATATATATATATATATATATATATATATATATATATATATATATATATATATATATATATATATATATATATATATATATAAATTCCATGGTTCAAAACTTTAAGCTTTGGATCACGCCTCGGATGGCCATTTTTTTCAAAAGTGGGGTCATTTTCATGTACTTTGGCACCTCTGGATTCATTTTTTGCATTAATTTCTCCAAACTCTCACCTTTTCTCTGACTTTTGGTCAAAACCCACATGTTTTGAGCACCTTTATCATATTTTTTTATTTCACCACATTGTCCACATGGTCTACTCTCACTTGGTCTTACCTTCTGTTTCATAATTTCCCATTTGCACCCTCTGTAGCTCTATTGTTTGATCATTTTAACCCTCTCCAGACCCCATAATCATACTTCCAATCCCTCCCTTTACCAATCTGCCAAACCACATCGTTAACCCTCCCTACTCTATCCATCTCCGCCCTTCAGCCCTCCCCTCCACCTCCTTTCTACCCTCCCATCGCCCTCCTTGGCTTTTCCACGTCAAAATCCCCCATTTGGTTCTTCTATGGTGCTTTTTCTCTCCTATTTCTAGTGGACTTGGTGGCTACTCAAGTGTCCTTTTGAAGTTGTGCAGCTGTCCTTTATGCTCAAAGTTTTGGCCGGGATAGAGAGCACATTAGGTGGTGGGCAACTATTGAGCCCATAAAAGTCATATTGGTCAAGTCAACCACAGTCAAAGTCAAAATGATCAAAGTCAAATTGGTCAAAGTCAACAAATTCAAGGTCAAAGTCAGCAGGTGCAAAGTCAAAGTGCTAAAGTGCAGGTGTCAAAGTGTACAAGTAGTGCAAGTGTCCATAAAGGGTAAATTGGAGAAAGTGTACACTTTGAACTTTAGGGTAAATTGGAGAAATACCTCTGCAACCTGCAACCCGCTTTCTCCAATTTACCCTTTGTAGACACCTGCACTACCTGTACACTTTGACACCTGCACTTTAGCACTTTGACTTTGCACCTATTGACTTTGACCTTGACTTTGCTGACTTTGACCAATTTGACTTTGATCCTTTTGACTTTGACTACGGTTGACTTTGACCAATATGAACTAAGAGCGCTATACCACTAGTAAAGAGGATGGTTTCACTACTAGCAACAAAGGCAACCCTAATAGTGATAGCTCCATCATAGGATTGAATCTCTCAATAAATGTGGTAAATTCACTCCCATAGAAGGTGTCCCATATGGGGAAACAACTAATGGATATGCCATGGAAGAGGCCCCTTAAGCATGAGATATGTGGTGAGGACCCCTCATTTTTGAGGAAAAAAGATGAACCCAAGAAGAAAAAAGACCAGGGCCCTCTCTGCAAAGAGGGTAACCATTGATAATGATTATCATCTCATTTAACATGAGGAGGTTAACTCACCCCTCAAGAGTGGCTATCATTGGGGATTGGTTCAGGGATAGTAGGCTTAACCTTCATGTCATTTGTATTCAAGAGGTTAAAATTGATGACGAGGACCTTCTAAAATGACTCAAATGCATCTCTTCAACACATGTTTGGGTTACCACTTTGCACGCTAGAGGGTCGTGGCAAAGCGATTGGAATAGATAACTTCTAGTTTTATAGATTAGTTATCTCCTTTGAGGATCAAAAATATCGTTGGATCGCTGTCTCTTTTGGGGGGCCCCTCCAGTTCACTATGGTATCCATGTATGCACCAAATAGGGAGTTGGAGAGGATTGACACCTTGATCTCTTTCAACTTGCTTTCCCACAACAAGGACTTCAGCATGGTGGAAAACCCATTGGATCGGTGGGACAATTGGGGGTGCACGATTGACAGTCAAGAGATTGAGATCTGGGACAATATCAGGCTCCACCTAGACATAGTGGAGATTAAGAACATGAATGGCTTCTCTTGGTGGAACCTCCAATCTAGGTATGACCTAAGGAAAGCAAGACTTGATAGAAGCTATATTGTGTAGAGCATTATCCATCACTAGGGTCAACCAAATGTCTCCCACACACGGACCATGCCATATCAGGCCATGACCACTACCTTCAGACCGAATGCCAAACTCAACAAAGCAGCTTGGTTTCATGATTGCAAAACATCTTTCTCTCTTCCCTCCATCCATCAAGAAATCACCTTGGTTTGGAGCTCCGCGTTCGCCAACTGCACCTCATCGGCAAAACGTTGGTGGGCTGTAGTTGAGAAGACCCATCGAATTCTTGTTAGGACTCACAAGATGCTTCAATGTTTGATGGAGGTGGAGAGAGAAGCTCTATTGGAGGCTGTGGTATTTTGAGGAACTACTAATACTAGATGGGACTACAAAAAATGACAGACATGCTGAGATATGACGAAGAAACTCAAAGAAAAAAACATGCAAGTATACTGTAAAGATTCGTGGGCAGGCAAAGGCCAACAAAACAACTAAAGAGATGTGTGGCATCTTCAATAAGAAGCAAATAAGAGACTCTACTCCCATTTTGATTGGCTGTAATGAGGTTGAATGCAAAACGAAAGAAGAAAACAAGACTACAGTAGTCAATCACTTCACTCAACTCCTAGGGATGTCAATACCCCTTTCTCCCCATACGCAACATTGCATGGAAACCATCTCGAGAGTCCCTCCCTTGGGAATGTCGCATAGACTGAAGCAACTACTTGAAATGCCCATTTCAGATAATGAAATTCTTGAAGTTATCAATACGCTCCCCATTGGGAAAACCCTGGGTCCTACGGCCTCACAAATGAGGTTTTCAAATCTTCTAGATATATGGTGGCCACTCCATTGCGCTTGGTTTGGCAAGAGGCATTCTCTTTCAGCGCACTTCTTGGATGCATAAACAATGGTTTCATCAAGCTTATCCATAAGAAAGGTAACAAGAACAGGATTGAAAACTGGTGCCGAATCATGATGCTTCGAGCAGGGTACAAGTTTCTTTCAGAAGTAATTGCCAACAGAATCTCTAACCACTTCAAGAAGTGGCTTAGTGAGGACCCAAAACGATTCATCAAGGGAAGATCAATACTGGAAGCTATTACTGACATTTGGGAAGCTCTCTACTTTCCTGAAGAGTCCGAGCAAGATTTGATATTTCATAAAGCTAACCATGACAAAGCCTACCACAAGCTGGAATGGGACTTTGTTCTCCAATTTCTAAAAGACCTAGGCTATAGTCAGAAATTCACTTAGATGATTGCAACTCTGCTAGGGAATGCATCGACACAAATAAATATCAACGGTGAGTTATCGAAGGCTATCAAGTTAAAATGCTCAATTACATAATGGTGCCCACTAGCCCCATTGATTTTTGCTATTTCCACAAAGGGGCTAGGCTGTCTTGTACAACATCACATGGAATTGGGCCACATTAAAGGTCTCTCTCTACCTCTCAACCGTGGCCACATGATCATGATGCTCTTTTCTAATGACATGAATGTATTTGTGCATAATGATTTGACCAATATTGAAACATTTTGGGCGTGCCTTGACACATTCTAAGAGGCATCCAACTCCAAACTAAACCACTAAAAAATTGCTTTTAGAGCCATCAGTGGACCCCACCCCAATTGCTTATTGACCATGGGTGCCAAATTATCCTAAGGCGTCTTGTCTTCTGTTTAGTTGGTATTGCTATGGGCTTTAATGTCTCAATGGAGTAGTGATGGAATTGGGTCCTTTCCAAACTTGACAATAAGATGGCACATTGGAAGGGCATGCAAATCAACCTCACAGGGCATGCCATGGTAATTAATACCTTCCTCATCTCCTCCACCATTTACTTTCTCTCCTTTTGGAGATCGAAGGATCAAGAGCTTAGCATTTTGGAAAGAATTTGTAGAAACTTCCTTTGGACTCAAGACCACAATAGGAGGAGGGTTGCCAAAATTAAATGGTCTAGTTGAATCATCCAAAATGCCTATGGGGGACTGGGAATTATAGATATTGAAGGCGTGGTTGACAAGTTGGTGGAAAAATGGATCATCAGGGCATCGAGCAACTATGAGATCTCATGGACCAAGTTCATTTTCAAGAAAAAGAATGTGATTACATTGGTGGGCCTCCCTGGTTGGAAGGACTTGGACCTTCTTACCCAAATTTTGGTTTCCCCTAAATGCTCGAAGCTTTTGTGCTCCCTTTGGATGAGTTGGAACAAGCTTAAACAATTTATCAAAATCACGGAATACTTGAAATGGGGAGCCCATATCAGAAAAAATATGTCAATCTCGTTTTTTATCATTGGCATTAGGGGTGTGGCTTGCTAGAACATCCAAAATGCTAAGAGGCTCAGGAACAAGGGTTTTAGACAATGGAAACACCTATGAAAATAAAAAACTAGCCAGTGGATCAGCTTCAATGACATAGACCCTAAAACAAGAGTGAACTACGAAGAATGGATTCTCCTACAAAGCAGATGCCTCCCTTGGAAAGATCAAAAGCCTGCCTCCTCATTGGATGGGATCCGTCATGCCATGAGGGTCTTATTTGGCACAATTGCAATTGCTTGTCCAAAATTCCTAGAATCAAGATGAACACCGAATATCATATCACACTAAACAAGAAGTCGAGCTTGACCTAGACAAGGTTGCATTGGCATTTGAAGTTCATGTCTATCTAGCACCCCCTCATCGAGATCAAAAAGTCAGCACACATGTGGCAAATTCTCCACCGTTGCATCTAGACTCTAAAGGCTAGCAAAATCTGTGGTGCCCCTCCATGGTGTAAGCATTTCCGTTGCAACCTTGAGGATCTGAGTCATATCTTCTTTGTGTGCCCTAAGTCTCTCCGGCTCTAGTAGACCCTTGGGAATATTATGAGATTGCAAGATCAAATCCGGTGGAAGGAAGCACCTCTGGGCGAAGCAATCGGCTTCTCAGTGGCACTATGGAACGCAATGTGAGGGGAAACCCTCTAGAGGATCTGGAGTGAGCACTGCGCCTACAATTTTGGACACCCTCCTAAAGAGTGGTCGATTGAGAAGTCCATGTACCTCCTCGGCAAAAGAATCTCCAACTACAAGCGGTCCCCACCTTTTAGGCATCATAGAGTGTTTCTCATCGAGATCAACAATCTCAAACCCAAGTGGGCCTCACATGAGGGGGATGAGAGGGTTACTAACAATTTTTGTAACACTCTCTAAATTTGCAAGCTTTGCCCTTGATTTGTGCTGTAATAATTTTTCGGTGGGTTTGTCTAAAAGTTTTGATGCGTAAGATCTCATCTCCTATTGTTCGTAGAGAGCTATGCCACTATATCTATAGATACGTTTCCGTAAAAGAGGAAGGATAATGAGGTCTTGAAACTTTCCTCGTTGCCCAAAGGTTGAGACCTTATACGACGCTTCATGGCTTTGATGGCTGGTAACATCCGCGTTTTGAGTTTTTTTTTTCCAAAAGGGAAGTTCTCCCTTGGCCTACTCTCTAACACTTTAATCAAAGGAAGAACAAGGTACATGTGAATGGGACTAGTGCCTTTGGGATCCCCCAAATCCCACAAATCAGGGGCAAAGCTTAGAATTTAGAGAGTGTTACAAAAACTGTTAATAACCCTCTCATCCCCCTCATGCAAGGCCCACTTGGGTTTAAGCTCGTTGATCTCATTGAGAAACACTCTATGATGCCTAAAAGGTGAGGAATGCTTATAGCTGGAGATTCTTTTGCCGAGGAGGTACATGGACTTCTCGATCGACCAATCTTTAGGAGGGTGTCTCAAATTGTAGGTGCACTGCTTGCTCAAGATCCTCTAGAGGGTTTCCCCTGTCATTGGGTTCCATAGTGCCACTGAGAAGCCGATTGCTTCGCCCAGAGGTGCTTGCTTCTAGGTGATTTGGTCTTGCAATCTCAAAATATTCCCACATGACCGCTAGAGCTGGAGAGACTTAGGGCACACAAAGAAGATATGACCCAGATCCTCAATGTTGCGGCAGCAATGCTTACACCACGGAGGGGCACCACATATTTTGCTAGCCTTTAGATTAGTCCACATACCACGGTGGATAATTTGCCACATGAGTACTAACTTTTTCATCTCGATGAGGGGGTGCTAGATAGCATGAAATTCAAATCCCAATGAAGCCTTGTCTAGGTCCAGCTCCACTCCTTGTTTAGTGTGATATGGTAGTCCGTGTTCATCTTGATTCTAGGAATTTCTGACAAGCACTTGCCTTTGTGCCAAGTAATACCCTCATGGCATGATTGATCCCATCCAATGAGGGGACATGCTTTTGATGTTTCCAAGTGAGGCATCTGCTTTGTAGGAGAATCCATTCATCATAGTTCACTCTTGTTTTAGGGTCTATGTCATCGAAGCTGATCCACTGGCCAGTTTCTTGTTTCCATATGTGTTTCCATTGTTTGAAACCCTTGTTCCAGAGCCTCTTAGCATTTTGGATGTTCTAGCAAGCCACACCCCTAATGCGAGTGATCAGAAACCAGATTGACTCATTTTTTCTAATATCGGCTCCCCATTTCAAGTATTCCCTAATTTTGATTAATTGTTTAAACTTGTTCCAACCCATCCAAAGGGAGCACAAAAGCTTCGAGCAATTAGGGGAAACCAAAATTGGACAGAATAAAAGGGTAAGAGGTCCAAGTCCTTTCAACGAGGGAGCCCACCCAGTGTAATCACATTCTTGTTCCTCAAAATGAACTTGGCCCACGAGGCCTCACAGTTGCTCGATGCCCTGATGATCCATTTTTCCACGGAATTGTCAACCATGCCTTCAATATCTATAATTCCTAGTCCCCCATAGTCCTTTTGATGCAAGTAGACCATTTAATTTTGGCAACCCCGTTTGCTGTGGTCCCGAGTCCAAAGAAAGTTTCTATAGATTCTTTCCAAAATGCTTAGCTCTTGATCCTTCGATCTCCAAAATAGAGAAAGTAGATGGTCGAGGAAAAGAGGAAGGTATTAATTACCATGGCACTCGCTGTGAGGTTGATTTGCATGCCCTTTCAATGTGCCATCATATCGTCAAGTTTGAAAAGGACCCAATTCCATCAGTGCTCCAATAAGACACCAAAGCCCATAGGAATACCAGGTAACCAGAAGACAAGACCCCTTAAGATAATTTGGCACCCATGGTCAATTAGTTCAAAATTCCTAGAATCAAGATGAACACGGACTATCATATCACACCAAATAAGAAGTGGAGCCTAACCTAGACAAGGCTGCATTGGGATTTGAAGTTCATGTGTATCTAGCAACCCTAACCATGGTATGTGGACTAATCTAAAGGCTAGCAAAATCTGTGGTGCACCTCCATGGTGTAAGCATTGCCACCGCAACATTGAGGATCTGGGTCATATCATCTTCACATGCCCTAAGTCTCTCCAGCTCTAGCGGACCCTTGGGAATATTTTGGGATTGCAAGATCAAATCGCGTGGAAGCAAGCACCTCTGGGCAAAGCAATCGGCTTCTTAGTGGCACTATGGAACACAATGAGAGGGGAAACCCTCTAGAGGATCTCGAGTGAGCAGTGCACCTACAATTTCTGACACCCTCCTAAAGATTGGTCGATCCAGAAGTCCATGTACCTCCTTGGAAAAAGAATCTCCAGCTATAAGCAGTCCCCAACTTTGGAAAAAAAAACTCAAAACGCGGATGTTACCAGCCATCAAAGCCATGAAGCGTCCTGTAAGGTCTCCACCTTTGGGCAACGAAGAAAGATTCAAGAGCTCATTATCCTTCCTCGTTTATGGAAACGCATCTATAGATATAGTGAGATGGCTCTCTACGAACAATAGGAGTTGAGATCTTACGCATCAAAACTTGTAGAAAAACCCACCAAAAAATTATTACAGCACAAATTTATGTTCCTAAACCTTACAAAAACTTAATTACGAAAAGATCAAAAGCCTGCCTCCTCATTAGATGGGATCAATCACGCCATGAGGTTCTTATTTGGCACAATGGCAATTGCTTGTCCAAAATTCCTAGAATCAAGATGAACACGGACTATCATATCACACCAAATAAGAAGTGGAGCCTAACCTAGACAAGGCTGCATTGGGATTTGAAGTTCATGTGTATGTAGCAACCCCTCATTGAGATCAAAAAGTCAGTACTCATGTGGCAAATTCTCCATCATGGTATGTGGACTAATCTAAAGGCTAGCAAAATCTGTGGTGCGCCTCCATGGTGTAAGCATTGCCACCGCAAGATTGAGGATCTGGGTCATATCGTGTTTGCATGCCCTAAGTCTCTCCAGCTCTAGCGGACCCTTGGGAATATTTTGGGATTGCAAGATCAAATCGCGTGGAAGCAAGCACGTCTGGGCAAAGCAATCGGCTTCTTAGTGGCACTATGGAACACAATGAGAGGGGAAACCCTCTAGAGGATCTCGAGTGAGCAGTGCACCTACAATTTCAGACACCCTCCTAAAGATTGGTCGATCGAGAAGTCCATGTACCTCCTTGGAAAAAGAATCTCCAGCTATAAGCACTCCCCAACTTTTAGGCATCATAGAGTGTTTCTCAGCGAGATCAACGAGCTTAAACCCAAGTGGGCCTTGCATGAGGGGGATGAAGTGTTAAAGAGTAGGCCAAGGCGGAACTTCCCTTTTGGAAAAAGAAAAAACTCAAAACGTGGATGTTACCAGCCATCAAAGCCATGAAGCATCCTGTAAGGTCTCCACCTTTGGGCAACGAAGAAAGATTCAAGAACTTATTATCCTTCCTCGTTTACGGAAACGCATCTATAGATATAGTGAGATGGCTCTCTACGAACAATAGGAGATGAGATCTTACGCATCAAAACTTGTAGAAAAACCCACCAAAAAATTATTACAGCACAAATTTGTGTTCCTAAACCTTACAAAAACTTAATTACGTTTCTTAACATGGAAATATAATGAAAACAGTAACCCAATAGGAATGGATTCTTAACAACAGAGGCTACACCATCTGTGCATATGGACTAAACGCAGTTTCTTTCCCTAAAAAAAGAAACCTTCTTTGTTACATGCAAAAGAATCACATTCTAAGAGTAGGAATATGTCAGTCAAAATAAATGAATGTTTCAGCCAATCAAAAGTGAATAAAGATAAGTAATTAAAGGGGAAAATTACCACCACGACCTCACGTCTACAATCTTTGAAAACTATGAGATACCCAATCACGCTTGAAGCTCAAGAGGTCTAATATTCAAGCCAAGCGTGCATTGTAATGATCGGTAGGGTAATACACTAATCGGTGTTATTGCAAGCTTGTAATGGTTGGAAATATTTGTTTTGTTTGAAACCTGTGAATAATGGTTGTAAATGTTTGCACTCATTGATGTGTTCAGCTGAAAGGAATGGGAAAATTATGGAAGCGTGGAAATTTAGGATCGACGAGTCATGTGTGTACTTCAAACCGTTCCTATGAGAGCTCCAAAATAGGAATCCATTTTATCGTCGAGCAGCTGCAAAAAAACAAATAAAATAAATAAAACAATCTTTGCTTATGTTAGTTCTTGGATCTACATGAGACTTGAAACTTCCAAAGTCACTTTAATAAAAACAATATAGGTGCTAACATTATTACGAATACCACGTATAGAAGTAAATTATACGAAGCGTGTGTATACCACGTATGCAACTAAATTAGACGAAGCTCTGTTGTTATGTTAGTTGTTCTTCATCAATTTCGGGGTCCTTTCATAGCATCAATAACACATCGGTATGTCGCAAGTTGCATTGGTACATACTTTAGATGGCTTCATAAAATGCATACATTGTTGACTACTTTAGATGACTAGATACATTGCTGACTCATAATTTGTTCAATTATTAGAACTACATTCAAACCACTTGACTAAAGGAAACAGTGGCCGAGCCACAAATAAAGTGTACAGACACTTCCAACCATTATTCACACAAGACAAAATGTACATATCATCATCATAGTTCCTCCTATTTTCAATGAAAAATAAATGCAGCTTTTCCTACCACTCCAAATGTTTCCAGCACAAAAAAATAGTTCCTAAAAATTAACCGCAAGTACATGCGTGAACAAACAAAACGTATTCATACCAAAGTCAAACATTTAAGTTATCATTCAATGGAAGCACCTACATAGAACTCCTACTTTCAATCCATGACTCATTAGAGATTAAACTTCCATATTCTTAAGCTAAGATCATCCCTCTATGGAGATCATATAGTACTAAGTCGAGGTCCATACTAAGTACATAAAATAAAATAAAGACTCAGATGTAACCAGCCATCAATTAAAGCCATGATACATCCTGTTTCAACACTTCATTATTCTTTAATCTGTACTATACTTCATCTCCTTCCTTTTTGACAGAAACGTATCTATAGAGATAGTGACATAGCTCTCTACAAACAAAACAAGTTGATACTTTACACATCAATCAGATAAACGCTTTTAGACAAACCCAGCTAAGAAAATATTACAAAAAAAAGTTGTGTCCCTAAACCTTGCAAAATATTAAGTACGTTTGTTGATGCTTACTGATAATCAACCAATATATTTCTTAACATGCAGATATAATGAAAGAAGTCCCGCAATAAGGAATAGATTCTTAACATCACATGGTACACACTATACACTATCTGTGCATATCGACTAAACACAGTTTCTTTACCTCGAAAAAACCTACTTTGGTCCATGCATGAAATCACATTCTAAGAGTATGAATAATGTCAAAATAAATGAGTAATTCAGCTAAACAAAAGTGGAAAAATAACTAATTGAAGTCAATATTCAAGCCAAGCGTGCAATGTAATAACCTTGGCTGTTTAGGCATAAAAATTACCATCTTCTCTAAGCCAAAAAAATCTACGATAAGTATTTTTAGGAATGCATGTATGTTAAAAAATATATATATTATTTTGGTTCTCCTATGAGTATTTCAAACCGTTCCCATCAAAGCTCTTAAGTAGAGGGAGCATCGAGTTCATGATCAAGGAGAGGTTCAAAATTTACTTTCATTATCTTACGTCTTGTATCTAGATTAGAATTGATTTGTTTTTTAATATAAAGGAAGCTCGGCCTTAGTCTACTCTCCTGGACGTGTATTAAATAAAAGGAAAAAATGTACAAGAGAAGGGGACTAGTGCCCATGGGACCCCTGTTGGTGCAAGTCACAAGCCTACACATTTGGCTTGTAGTTCATACACATATAAAGATGCGTAGGAATCAATGCTAATGGTGAATTACCATTTTATCCTTTTGTAAAAGTCGTATTTGACTTGGAATTTTTGTAACCACCTACCCAAGGGAGTCGTGGACTTTATTAGTTGTAAAGCATCAATCAATTAAGAGAATATCTCCTAGGATGTAGAAGCATGATTATAGAGGGCCAAAAGTTTGAATTCAAACTCAACTACTATAAAAGTGATAATCAAAACGTTGCGGAATATAAGTCACTTTTCGAGCTCTTCATTCTCATCTTTGTATGTGTGTAAGGCCTACACTGTTGCCTACGCCTTACTACATCATTTGGCTATGGTTTCCAAGCCAATGATTTTGTACACAAGTGTTCATCAATACATATATCTACATTCTTCATTTCTGAGTTCTCTGTCATAGTCTCTGTTAGTCAGTCAACTTCTGGAGATCATATCTCACTCATTTCTTCACCACATTCAAATATCTATAGCTTGTTGGAACCATCTCAAAGTTTTCTAAATGCTATCAAAATTTGAAGGATTTCTATTCAGCCATTTAAGAGAAAAGTTTGTCGAAGTGATCACTAGTCGAAGTTTGCAACAGTCCTAAAATATCGGGGGTAAAGGTTTACTTGCTAAATTAATTTCTCTGAGCATAGTTAATCGTTTTAAGTGATTCCACTTGAAATAGTTCTCTTGCTAAGCAAATTAGATACCCCTAAAAGAAAGTTTTCCAATTGATTGTTTTAAGTGATTCCACTTGAAATAGTTCTCTTGCTAAGCAAATTAGATACCCCTAAAAGCGATTCCTACTGTGCTGGTCATACTGAGCAAAAGATACAACAGGTGTCTTGTCAAAAATAGAAGGTTTTCTTGAAGACTTGAAGTTCAAAGTTGTTTCTTTTATTCAATCTTTTCATACATAACTTCCAACGTACATAGGCCATTTTATGGTGTGATTGGAAATCTAAGAAGGTCCACTTATTAACTCTAAAGTATCAAAGGGCTGGTACAAAGCAGGATTTAGTAGTACCTACTCATCCTCTTGAAGTGTCCATCCATCAATCCCAACAGTGGTATCAGAGCAAAGTCAAGGTAAAAATGGGAGATGGTTTTCCTTCATTTATTGATAAATTGGACAAGAACAATTATCATGCATGGTCTCTAAGGATGAAGACATACCTACAAGGAAGGAGTCTTTATGGATACATCTCAGGAGATGAGGAATTGCCCTCATTCAAAACCAGCGGACTACCAACAAAGGAAGAACATGAAAAGCTCAACACATGCTGTGCCAAGGATGCATTAGCAAGGTCTTACTTACTCAACTCCATCTCTGATTTTCTTTTGCCACATATTAGAAACTATAAGACATCCCAAGAGACATCGAAAACCTTGTCATCCTATTTCACCCACAAGGGCCAGAAAAAATCAGTTGTCGATTGAATTCACCACACTAAGGAAGCAACCTAAGCAAGCTATTTCAGAGTTTGTGACTAAGATTAAAGATGTAGCAAATCAGTTAGCAAGCATGGGAGAAGAGATTAAAGAAGAGCAGATAGTGAGGCAAGTGATCAATGGGATTAAAGCTGATGTCAAATGGGAAAGCTTCACCACTGCCATGGACCTATACATGGACATGCAAATTCTAGATCTTACAACTCTCATGGGGCAATTGTTCACTCATGAAGCCAAGCTCAACAAGAATGGAGACACATCCAAAGGTTATGAATCTTTTGCCCTATACATTGATAAATGTAAGTCTAAAGATAAAGGCAAGAACAAGAAAGGAGAGGATGAAGGCACTACCTCCGAAGCCAACTATGCAGGGAGACGTAGATCATCAAGAAGAAGGGGCAGAGGACGTAAGCAAGGCAGGGGTAGATCCTATAACTCCTCACCATGCAACCTTTGTGGTTTATCAAATCATACTACAGATGAGTGTTTCAAGAACTACAAGAATCAGAGAGGAAGAGGATATCAAAGAGGTGGATACTCACAATCAAGAGGCAGATTCAACCATCATCAAGGATACAACAACAACTACAATAACAACTACAACGACAACTACAATGGCAACTATCAAGGAGGATTCAAATCCAGGAAAGACTACAACAACTATACAGAAGAGCAAGATGATTCTCTTTTGATTATGAACATGACTTCAAAACCACGTACAAATGATGACCATCTCTTCTACATTGGCTCAGGATGCTCAAATCATGTGGCGGGAAATGTAGCTCTACTCTCTGACCTTGAAGAACCAAGAGGTAAGCATCAAGTACAAACAAGTGATGACACCAAGCACTCAGTAGTTAAAGTTGGAAATGTTAAGACTTGTGATGGAAATCAGAATTTGTTGAGTGGGGTACTATATGTACCAACCATTAGAAAAAACTTGATGAGTGTTGAAAAAATTGTGGAAAAAGGTTTCGAGGTTAGATTCAACCAATTCGGAGCATTTGTGGAGGATCCCAAGCAAGGATTCAAGAGAATTGCTAAAGGAGAAAAGACAGGTAGACTTTCTACTTTTGAGCTAGAAGACATAAAGAATATTGCACTCTACAATTATAAAGATAAAAAACTTACAGAACTTGAGATTTGGCATAAAAGATTAGGGCATGTAGGAGAAAGAACCTTAAAATATATATGTAGGGATCAATGTGTAATTGGAATACCCAATGTTTCCAAACAACACATGATATATAAATGTGGTGCTTGTCAGTTTGGGAAGTCTCATAGGTTACCATTCTCAAGGAAAGGAAAAGCATATGTACACATTCCTTCTTAGATAAGAGGTAAGCTAGACCCTAAGGCTGAGAAGTGTATCTTTATTGGATATGATCTAAATCAGAAAGGGTATAGGTTCTACAACCCTTCAAATAAGGGATTCATGGTTAGTAGAGATGTTGTCTTTGATGAAAATGATTCCTGGTATAAGAATGAATGCAGGAAGTTTAAACTACCCTATGACTTGGAGGAGGAGTTTCCAAGTCTTGCTAAGGAGGAACCTACTCAGGATGAAGACACCAATTCAAATGATGAAGACATTATCAATCTTGAAGAATTCAAGGCATGGAAGTCCAAACGCAAACTCAAGATGAAGAAACTTGAAGACATACCTGAATCTTCAAATCAATCAATTAGAAGATCACAAAGGGAGAGCAAAAAACCTAGGACATATGGGTATGACACCTCTTGTTTACGATCGTATCCCGCAGAGCATATACACACAAAATAGACAAGAGAGAGAGAAAAGAGACGACACAAGATTGGGTGCAATCTCCCCCCACATGCTCTCATGGACACTCTATGAGAGCATGCGTATTTATAGGCAATTCATATTATGTCCTTGATGGAAGATACATGAGGGCCACACTAAAAATAGTGTGCTTTTGCTTTATGTACAATAATAGCTAAAAATAGCTAAAAATAACTATCTTCTAAAAATAACTCCAAAAAGTATGTGAATAAATCCTCTTGCGTTCACACTCGTTCACACTTGAACTTGTTCATACCCTCATGGATCTCCACCTGCTAAATCAAAACACAAAACACATTAAAATCCTCAAGGCATTAAACCTTCATTCCAAATATTCCATAAAGTATAACATGCCCCCGAGTTGTCGAGCAACTCACCTCAGTTGATAAGAATAAAATAGACATGGATGGCCAAATCACATGTCGCATCACTGAACAATCATAGGCATGTGCCATGTAAAAAAAAAAAACATGCATGGAACTGGAAAACTGGAATTTAATGTAAATGTGAATGATTAGCAGGGTTTAAGTCAAAATGCAATCCAAAAGTGATGACAAAAAATGAATATATCGATATAATAAAATAATAGTAGATCTATTAATCATGAATATATACTTGAATGCATGTGCATAAAAACTTTGTAAAAATTTTGGCAGCATAACGGCGTGATTTTGAAAACCGGAAGAATTGTGACAAACAATTTCCATGATAATGGTGCCGACATGCACAAACTATCCACAAAAAGACCAAAAGGGGATTACACACCCTGACAAATATATATATGTTCGCCTTGCAAACCTGTAAGAAAATACATACCTGTCCCTACAATAAAATCCATGTACCATACAAGACAAACCATGTATAGACGATGCATATATTCTAGGTACGATGCAAAATTGCATGTCCTATATGCAACTTGATGCAAAAAGAGAGCAAACATGCATATGAATTGACAAAGCGACTTATCTGGAGGTTCAAATAATAATTTGCCGATGTGCGCAGATGCTGAAGATGGTCCATCCTTTGTTGGAATAGCGTGTCAATACTTCTCCAAGAATCAATACTTAAAAACGATAATCGGAAGAAAGAAGATTGTTGAGGATGAATGGGTAAACTCCTAACTCGGAATATGATGGAAAGTGAAGCCAAGGTATGACTTGCAGCCACTCGATGAAAAGAGCTCTGAAAGAGCTTTTCATAGAAAAAGAAATCTCCAAAATTGAAGGTAATATGCTCAAGTTAGATCCAAAAAGGTGTAGTCATATAGTACTTATTGGGTAAATAAAAGAACCTTGAAGTAGAGAAACAAGTAAACTCCCAATTCTGAAGCTAAACATGATTGAAAAGAAACAAGGTCTTGCAACCATTCTTTCAAAAGATCTCCGAGTGGGCTTTCCATAGCAACAAAAAAAAACTCAAGATTTGGAGGAGATTTGCTCATATTAGGATCAAAAGAGTGCAGAGAAATGGGTGAATTTGGCTCAATTAGCAAACTGTGGCTATACCCTTCAAAGATAATTAAAAAATCCTTTGTGTATGTACTCCTCCACAGCAGAAAACGTGCGCAAGGAGTTTAATCCCATATAACATGACAATAGAGTTCCAAATTTGGCATGAACTTCCTTCAGCAGCGCGCGATCTTCTAATATCCCACATGCTGCGTTGGAAAATCATCGACAATATAAGGAAGTGATGCTTCTTCTTTCTCCGAGCACATCTGTCTGATATCTCAATTTTTGGCGTCTTCGTGAAGAATTGGCGCAGGCGTATGAGGCTTGAAAGCTGTGGGCCACCACCTGCAAACTCCAATAATAATTAATAGAAAAAAATAAAAAAATATAAATTGTCTTGCTGCTGGCGTGAAGCCGACGCGGGCAGAAGTTGCACGTGCTTCTGTCCTGAAGGCCGACAATTGTCCGTCGCTATGGAAAGCTGGGAATTGTCCGTCGCTCAAAGGTCTGGGGCATATTCCGAAGAATACGGGCTGACTTCTCCATCGTTGAACACTGGGAAGGCCTGCGAACCCCACCACCCCACCCCTTGCGCCTCTCCCTCTCTCTCTCTCCCCACCCCTTGCGCCTCTCCCTCTCTCTCCCGCTCTCTCTCTCCCCACCCCTTGCGCCCCCCTCTCCACCTCACTCCTCCATCCCATCACCCCACCCCACTACTCCACCCCACCACCCCACCCCATGACTCCACCCCACCACCCCACCCCACGACTCCACCCCACCACCCCACCCCACTCCCCCATCCCACCACCCCACCCCACTCCCCCATCCCACCACCCCACCCCTTGCGCCTCTCCCTCTCTCTCTCCCCACCCCTTGCGCCTCTCTCTCTCTCTCTCTCTCGCTCGCTCTCTCCCCATCCCTTGCGCCCCCTCTCCACCTCACTCCTCCATCCCATCACCCCACCCCACTACTCCACCCCACCACCCCACCCCACGACTCCACCCCACCACCCCACCCCACTCCCCCATCCCACCACGCCACCCCACTCCCCCATCCCACCACCCCACCCCTTGCGCCTCTCCCTCTCTCTCTCCCCACCCCTTGCGCCTCTCTCTCTCTCTCCCGCTCTCTCTCTCCCCATCCCTTGCGCCCCCTCTCCACCTCACTCCTCCATCCCACCACCCCACCCCACGACTCCACCCCACCACCCCACCCCACTTCCCCATCCCACCACCCCACTCCACTCCCCCATCCCACCACCCCACCCCTTGCGCCTCTCTCTCTCCCTCTCTCTCTCCCTATCCCTTGCGCCCCCCTCTCCACCTCACTCCTCCATCCCACCACCCCACCCCACTACTCCACCCCACCACCCTACCCCACGACTCCACCCCACCACCCCACCCCATGACTCCACCCCACCACCCCACCCCACTCCCCCATCCCACCACCCCACCCCTTGCGCCCCTCGCCCCCTCACATGCATACGTGCTGCCACTCCCTCCACCTGCACACATGCGCCTCCCCAACCGTTACACACCCACCCCCGCACAATTTTGGTGACAATTCTTCCTTCCAAGTAATCTCAGGAGATGGCGGATATGGAGTCTGATGAATATGAGGAACCCATTCTACAAAATGTTAGCATGAAAGAAGAAATGAGTCTTATGAAGAGGAGGAAGAAGCTCCTTCTGGTCCAAGAGTTCAATATGTTTCACAGTTATCAGTCATCATCGGAGCTAATAAAGACTTGAAATTAGAGTGGAATTGTTAAAAAGTGAAAGTGGATAAACAAATGTTGCTGCTAACCATTCACGGTGACTACCTATTTTTGGACCAATCCAAATCAAGAGGAATATTTGACCTACCCCCAATTTTGGGTGATTAACCGGCGCGTGATCAGTGGACGTGAAGATTCGGCAAGGCTCTCTTGGCCTATTGGGGCCTATAAAAGCAATGGATTTTTGCTCATTGGGGTACATTTTTTGGAGTTACTTTGACGCGTGTATACGTGTAGAAGTTCTCTCTTGCACTTGGTGGTTTCATGCCTATTGTAGGAGCTACTCTGTAGTGTGGATACAGAGGGTAGGCTTCTTAGTGGAGGGCTATGAGCACTATAGTGTAAGAGAGTGTCTTGGATTTTCTTTCTTTTCTGTGAGACACTATTGGTGTTAAGCTCTATTCTCTTGAGCAATTCCTTCATCATTTGTATTGATCTGTATTTATCTGCATAGAGTACCACGAAGCTCTGAGCATTAGTTTTTGAGCATTTCCTTGACAAATCTTGTAATCATCTGAATCAAGAAGTGTATGGTCTTCCTTGGTCAATTGTTGTCCATATTTTCTGAAGTATCTCCTTGTTATCTACCTGATCACAGAAATGTTAAAGGGTATACTTCCCTAAAGAGAACCCCCCTTGAGTAGGCGACGTACTGGATGTGTTAATCTTTAATCTCTACTTTTGTTAAAAGTGGATACCCCAGTACCTCCTCTACAGTTTGGCACGCCCGATGGGACCTTTGCATTTCTGTGAGAAGTATTTTTGCCCTATTGCAATTGTGAATAGGTACATGACCCATACACGAGCAGATAAGGAATCTCTTCGTGTTCGAAGGAGCCTTAACAAGTTAGCAATAACCACGGCTAGTGAGTCTACCTCCCCTCTGTCCTCCCTAAATTTATCGATTGATTTGGGTGCGACACCATTGTCAAAAGAAGGGTATAGGAGAACTCTAGACTTCTCCTCAGATACGTCAGAAGAGACACCAGTCCAAATGGAGGATCTTTCTCATTTGCTCTCCAGATTAAACATCAAGTTCCCTACCTTCAAGGGACATGCATATGAAGATGCTGATGATCATGTGAGGAGATTTATCTCTTTATGCCGTGGACGTGGTCTGCAGAATAGAGAAGATGCAATGTTGGCACTTTTTCCATCCACATTGGAGGGTCTTGCAGATAAATGGTTTAGTCAATATGCAGATGGCCATTTCACTACTTGGGAGGCTCTGAAGACGGCTTTCTCACAAACATTCAGACCAAGTGACTCCTCGGAAAGAGATCTAGATCAGCTAGAGAATTTCAAGCTAAGACCAGGTGAATCTTTTCATGAACTTCACACTAGAACAAAAGCACTTGTTGCACGTCTGCCACATGCCCCAGGTGACTTTTTGGTTAAAAAGTGGATCGAAAAGGCTCTGCCTAGGTCATCTCAGCAGAAGCTTCGTGAATCTCTTAGATTGGATGCGACCCTCAATGATTTTGTTGCAGCGGCATCGCGCATTGAAGAAGCAAGGCAACATTTTGAAGGGGATACACAACCAAAGTATGCTGCAGATCTGGATCCTATTGAGCAACTGAGAAGGGAATTGGAAGCATTGAAGATGCAACAAAATCAACAAGAAGAGAAGGTCTTGCCACCACTGCGTCGCACTGATGATGAAGTATCCCAGCTTCGCCGAGAGTTAGAAGATTTGAGGACTACTCAGGATATAAGGAGGCAAATTTGGTGCACAATCTGTAACAACAATGGACATTCCAATGCTAATTGTCCCAACAAGGTAAGCTGTCAATTTTGTGGGAAAGATGGGCATGAAGCTAGAGATTGCTACTATCTCAAGGGAACACAGCAGCGAGATAACCCTCAAAATTTGGATTCATATTATGCTAGTACTTCAAATATAGCTAATAGAGAAGAGAATCGGCCTGCGAAGCCTAGATATAATAGACCTTTGATGTGCTACCGTTGTGGTGAGTACGGCCACATGCAAAATAGGTGTTCCCTCCCAGAAGATGCACCTCCTTGTCAACATTGTCCAGAAGCCAAGGATCATTATACCAAAGATTGCCCAAGAGGTCGTCCTGCTCCAATTCATATGATTGCAGTCTCTCCACATGAAGAAGGAAAAACCACCCAGACTTATGTTGTTTCATCCTCTGCTATGCCCATGATGACCAGAGCTAGGCAAGCAGCAGCAAACCTTAGGGGGGAACAACAAGGAATTCAGGAGAAAGAGGAAGAAAAGAAGTCTGGATGGAAGAACCAAGTGGAAATTGAAGAAGCTTATGAAGAAATGACTACTTCTCTAAGGGGCCAATCAACACGTCTACAGGAAAATACTCAGGACGTAAACATGGAACAGATCTTGAAAGGTATTCATAACAAGGTTAGTCTATATGAACTTATAAGGATGGATTCAAAAATAAGAAGTGATTTACTGAAGATTATACACTCTGCTCACTTGGTCCAATCACCTAGTATAGATGGTTTCATGGTTGATTTTCCCCCTGCACCCTTAGCAAATTACCAAAGCTCAAGATTATCAGTTTGTATAAAGGATGAAGCTCTTACAGGTGTGATCATAGATGGAGGCTCTGGTATCAATTTGATACCAGATTTTACAATGAAGAAGCTGAAATTGAACCACACCAAGTTGGCACCATTCACGGTTACATTGGCAGATCAACATCGGGTTGCGCCACTTGGCATTATTGAAAAGGTATTGATGGTAGTACAGGGTTGCCACTTTGTGTTGGATTTTGTTGTTATTGCACTTCCACAGGAGACTTCCTATCCTTTGCTCCTGGGGAGACCTTGGCTGAGACAAGCAAAAGCTTTGCAAGATTGGGGGAAAAACAAACTATGGATTTCAACAAGCACCAATAGCCAACTACAATTACATTTGGAAGAGGGATTCGACTCAGGAAAAACCACTGGATATACTGTGGATACTCAGGTAATGCCCTCTCTACCCCAAGAAGATGATACATTGTTAAATTGGATGATGGGAAGTGCAGAGTGTTGCACAGTGGAGATCAATGAAATTGAGGAAGAGGTTGCAGATAAGGAAATTACAGAAAAGGGAAATGAAGACCACAAGGTGTTCGAGAATGAGCAACTGAAGGAAAATACAATCTTTGAAGAGGCTACCAATATAAAAGTATCAGAGAGGGAAAATTATGAACCTAAGAGCAGAGAAGATCTCCCTTTTGCAGATATACCTCAAGGTTGGATGAAAGAACATGTTGCAGAATATAAACTAAAATCCACTCCTGCATATAGTGGAGATGATTTCTCAAGCAAGACCAATTCTGAAACATTGGTTCAAGAAGTAAATTTAGGGGATGAAGAGAACCCACAAATAGTTCACTTGGCATCCTGGTTGTGGCATTATCCTCCTTTGCTACAAAAGGTAACTTCTTTGCTTTTTACTTACAGAAGTGTCTTTGCATGGTCCTACAAAGATTTAACAGGAATACCAGAAGAGCTTGGGTTACATCGGATACCCTTAGTTGAGGGAGCCGCGCCAGTAAGAAGTAGTCCATATCGACTCAATCCGAAGTATGCAGAGGCGGTAAAGGCAGAAATTACAAAACTAGAGGAAGCAGGTATAATTGTGCCAGTAGAACATTCCAGGTGGCTCTCCTCTATGGTTATTGTGCCCAAGAAAAATAGCGGAAAAATAAGAGTATGTGTTGATTTCCGTGCTTTGAATAAAGTAACTATTCAAGATGGATTTCCTCAGCCCTTCACAGAGCAAGTGCTTGAAGAGGTAGCTGGTCACACTTTGTATAGTTTCTTGGATGGTTTTAGTGGCTACAACCAGATAGTAGTTCATCCTGATGATAGGGACAAAACAGCCTTTGTCACTCCCTGGGGCACTTATGTCTATACTCGAATGGCTTTTGGTTTGAAGAATGCACCGGCTTCATTTAATAGAACGATGTATCTGATATTGGGCAAAAGGTTAACAACCTTTCTACGCATTTTCATGGATGACTTTTCAGTATTTTCAGGTACAGATAGAAGGGCAGTAGTTCAAGATTTCCATGACCATTTGGAAAATCTAAAAGAAATTTTTGAGCAATGTCTCAAAACAGGTTTGAAATTGAATCCTGATAAATGTCACTTTTTGGTCACTAAGGGCACTCTTCTTGGTCACATAGTATCTGCGGAAGGTATAACTGTTGACCCTGCAAAGGTTACAGCTATTCTTTCCATGCCAATTCCACAAAGCCCAAAGGAAGTGCAAAGTTTCTTGGGCCATGCAGGGTATCACAAAAGATTCATTAGGATGTATTCGGAAATTGCTAAGCCCTTGTCAAGGCTTACCAGCAAAAAGATCCCTTTCTCATGGAGTGCTGAAGCTGACAAAGCATTTTGTGAACTAAAAGTGAGGCTATGTACTGCTCCACTTTTAAGTGTTCCTAATTGGTCATTGGAATTTCATGTGCATACAGATGCTAGTCTTCATGCTGTTGGTGCAGTTCTAGCTCAACCATCATCTCATAAAGTGGATAAACCTATCTCTTATGCAAGCAGACTACTCAACCAAGCTGAAAGAAATTACAGTACAACGGAAAGAGAAGGTTTGGCTATCGTATTTGCTCTTCAGAAATTCCGACATTATCTCCTTGGTGTACATTTCATTGTTATTTCCGACCATCAGCCCTTGAAGTATTTGATAAACAAGCCTAGAGTAGCTGGAAGGATTTGGAGATGGTTACTCCTATTTCAAGAATTTAATTTTGATATTCATATTAAGCCAGGAAAAGAGCACTACATGGTAGATCAAGTGTCCAGGACGGCAATGAGCAAAAAGGCAACAGGTATTAATGATGAATTGGTGGATAGCAATCTTTTTCTAGTAGCAATTCGGACAGGTTGGTATGATGAAATTCTTCATGTTCTCACTACTGGAAAGATCCCAAAACACTTGACACCTGTAGAAAAGAGAAGATTGCTCCTGAAAACCAAAGCATATTCTCTTATAAATGGAAATTTATATAAATACTGTCAGGATGATATATTGAGAAGGTGTGTCTATCCAGAGGAGGTAAATCTTTTGCTAGAGGCAGCACACAGTGAAGGACACCTAAAGGGGGAAGAATTGGCTCATAGAATCATCCACAAGGGGTTATGGTGGCCTCATATTTTCAAGGATGCAATCAAATTTGCAAAAGAATGCCACATCTGTCAGAGATGTGCTCCCAAGCCAACCAGATTGAATTTCCAACCATTAGTAATATCTACTGGATAACTTCTGTTTGAACGATGGTGTCTTGATTTCATAGGGCCAATTAGCCCAACTGGGCAACCAGGAGGTAAAAAGTATATTTTAATGGCCACATGTTATGCCACTAAATGGATAGAGGCTAAAGCTTCTATGGACTGCACGGCTCTGACAGTAGCTAAATTTATGTATAAACGTATTTTCTCAAGATTTGGTTGCCCACTGGAAATTACTAGTGATAGGGGCACACATTTTGTAAACCAATTGCTCCAGTTTATATTTGACAAGTACAAACTCTTCCATAAAAAGTCTTGTGCCTATTACCCAAGGGCAAATGGCCAAGCAGAGAGTTCCAATAAGATTTTGATTGGGCTACTTCGCAAATTATCTTTTGATCATCAAAGCTCTTGGCCACTAGCACTAATTGGTGCAATTTGGGCTTTCAGAACTACGAAGAGGGGAACCACAGGCGAGACTCCATTTCGCTTAGTTTATGGGAAAGAGGCATTGGCACCATTTGAGTTTATCATCAGAAAAGAAATAGGAATCAAAACCATTGGAATTGAACCTCCCATTCAGAGATTGGTGGCATTAGAAGAGTACAGAGAAGGGGCAATGCAGAAACTTCTGGTGACACAAGAAGAGCGCAAGAGCTTGCATGATAGGTATCTGAGATTCAATGAAGTTCAGGAAGGGACTATGGTTTTAGTGCATCAGGTCCCACCAATTCAAACTAAATTGGCACCCAAATGGGTAGGACCATATAAGGTTATCAGGGTATTGCCACATGGCGCTGTGCATCTGGAAGATCTGCAAGGTAAAAGGATTCCTTTGGTCAACATCTCCAGAGTGAAGAAGTATCTAAACTAAGTCGAGTTGGAAGAATCTCAACCACTGTACATACCACATGTCATTCGAGTATTAGCAGTATTTCATTCAATGAGAAGAAGTTGCACCAGGGACGGTGCAAAAGCTTGATGTGGGGGTCTGTAGCACCCCTCCTCTTTCTCTCTCCCCACCCCTTGCGCCCCCTTCTCCAAGCCCACTACTCCACCCCACCACCCCACCTCACTCCCCCACCCCACCACCCCCACCCCACTCCCCCATCCCACCACCCCACCCCTTGCGCCTCTCCCTCTCTCTCTCTCCCCACCCCTTGCGCCTCTCCCTCTCTCTCTCCCGTTCTCTCTCTCCCCACCCCTTGCGCCCCCCTCTCCACCTCACTCCTCCATCCCACCACCCCACCCCACTACTCCACCCCACAACCCCACCCCACGACTCCACCCCACCACCCCACCCCACTCCCCCATCCCACCACCCCACCCCAATCCCCCATCCCACCACCCCACCCCACTCACCCATCCCACCACCCCACCCCTTGCGCCTCTCCCTCTCTCTCTCCCCACCCCTTGCGCCTCTCCCTCTCTCTCTCCCCACCCCTTGCGCCTCTCCCTCTCTCTCTCCCGTTCTCTCTCTCCCCACCCCTTGCGCCCCCCTCTCCACCTCACTCCTCCATCCCACCACCCCACCCCACTACTCCACCCCACAACCCCACCCCACGACTCCACCCCACAACCCCACCCCACGACTCCACCCCACCTCCCCACCCCACTCCCCCATCCCACCACCCCACCCCACTCCCCCATCCCACCACCCCAACCCTTGCACCTCTCCCTCTCTCTCTCCCCACCCCTTGCGCCTCTCCCTCTCTCTCTCCCGCTCTCTCTCTCCCCACCCCTTGCGCCCCCCTCTCCACCTCACTCCTCCATCCCACCACCCAACCCCACTACTCCACCCCACAACCCCACCCCACGAATCCACCCCACCACCCTACCCCACTCCCCCATCCCACCACCCCACCCCACGACTCCACCCCACCACCCCACCCCACGACTCCACCCCACCACCCCGCCCCACTCCCCCATCCCACCACCCCACCCCACTCCCCCATCCCACCACCCCACCCCTTGCGCCTCTCCCTCTCTCTCTCTCCCCACCCCTTGCGCCTCTCCCTCTCTCTCCCGCTCTCTCTCTCCCCACCCCTTGCGCCCCCCTCTCCACCTCACTCCTCCATCCCATCACCCCACCCCACTACTCCACCCCACCACCCCACCCCACGACTCCACCCCACCACCCCACCCCAGGACTCCACCCCACCACCCCACCCCACTCCCCCATCCCACCACCCCACCCCTTGCGCCTCTCCCTCTCTCTCTCCCCACCCCTTGCGCCTCTCTCTCTCTCTCCCGCTCTCTCTCTCCCCATCCCTTGCGCCTCCTCTCCACCTCACTCCTCCATCCCATCACCTCACCCCACTACTCCACCCCACCACCCCACCCCACGACTCCACCCCACCACCCCACCCCACGACTTATGAAGAGGAGGAAGAAGCTCCTTCTGGTCCAAGAGTTCAATATGAGGCTTATGAAGAGGAGGAAGAAGCTCCTTCTGGTCCAAGAGTTCAATATGTTTCACAGTTATCAGTCATCATTGGAGCTAATAAAGACTTGAAATTAGAGTGGAATTTTTAAAAAGTGAAAGTGGATAAACAAATGTTGCTGCCAACCATTCACGGTGACTACCTATTTTTGGACCAATCCAAATCAAGAGGAATATTTGACCTACCCCCAATTTTGGGTGATTAACCGGCGAGTGATCAGTGGACGTGAAGATTCGGCAAGGCTCTCTTGGCCTATTGGGGCCTATAAAAGCAATGGATTTTTGCTCATTGGGGTACATTTTTTGGAGTTACTTTGACGCGTGTATACGTGCGGAAGTTCTCTCTTGCACTTGGTGGTTTCATGCCTATTGTAGGAGCTACTCTGTAGTGTGGATACAGAGGGTAGGCTTCTCAATGGAGGGCTATGAGCACTATAGTGTAAGAGAGTGTCTTGGATTTTCTTTCTTTTCTGTGAGACACTATTGGTGTTAAGCTCTATTCTCTTGAGCAATTCCTTCATCATTTGTATTGATCTGTATTTATCTGCATAGAGTACCACGAAGCTCTGAGCATTAGTTTTTGAGCATTTCCTTGACAAATCTTGTAATCATCTGAATCGAATCAAGAAGTGTATGGTCTTCCTTGGTCAATTGTTGTCCATATTTTCTGAAGTATCTCCTTGTTATCTACCTGATCACAGAAATATTAAAGGGTATACTTCCCTAAAGAGAACCCCCCTTGAGTAGGCGACGTACTGGATGTGTTAATCTTTAATCTCTACTTTTGTTAAAAGTGGATACCCCAGTACCTCCTCTACAATCATCCATTTGGCCGACAGTTTGTTAGCCATGCACCCAATGTCCAAGATACCAAGTCCCCCACTATCTCTATGGCTGGTGCAGATTGACCATTTGATTTTAGGCACCCCCCTCCTATTGTGGTCGCCCGTCCAAAGGAAGTTTCTACAAATACTATCCAGTTTGGACAGATCATGCTCTTTCGGTCTCCAACAAGAAAGGAAATAAATGGTAGATGATAAGAGGAACGTGTTGATAACCATAGCACGACCAGCAAGATTGATTTGCATACCTCTCCAATAGTTAAGCTTGTTTTCGAGTTTGGCAAGCACCCAGTTCCACCGCTGTTCCATAGAGACGCCAAACCCCAAGGGAATCCCAAGAAGCCGAAAAATTTGGCCCTACGGAATGATTTGACAGCCATGATCAATGAGAAGGTCGGGCTGTGGCCCACCAATAGCTCTAAAGGCGGTCTTAGAGTGGTTGATTATGGATCCAGAGGCTTCACAAAAGGTAGCAAGACACTTCCAGAACGTCTCCAGGCTGGTACTATCATTGTGAACAAAAACGTTCATATCATCGGCAAATAGTCTCATGGTGATCTGACTGTGGTCATGCGGCAAACGAAGGCCTTTAATGTTACCTGCTTCCACCTGATGCTCCACCAGCCTGCTAAGCCCTTCCGTGGCAATGGCAAAGAGAAGGGGAGCCAATGGGCACCCTTGTCTGATAGATCTTCTAAGTTTGATCACCTTTGAAAGTTTTCCATTAATGTTAATTTGGGTCGATGCATTTCCGAGAAGGGTCGCAGTCATCTTGGTGAATTTCTGACTACATCCAAGATCTTGTAGCGACTGTAGAATATAGTCCCATTCTAGCCTGTCGTAGGCTTTATCAAAGTCGATCTTGAGGAATACTACTTCTTGTTTAGACTCATTTGCAAATTCAAGACCTTCCCAGATATCTATAATGGTTTCCAAAATTGACCTGCCTTTGATGAAACCTTTTTGGTCCTCGCTTAACCACGCTCTCAAGTGGCAAGAGATTCTGTTGGCAATGACTTTGGCGATGATCTTGTATCCTGTTTGGAGCATTGTAATGGGACGCCAGTTCTCTATTCTGTTCTTTTCCCCTTTTTTGTGTACTAACTTGATAATGCCATTGTTGAGACAAGAAGGAAGCGCGCCAAACTTGAGTGCCTCTTGCCAAACCAAACAAAGAGGGGTGGCAACCACCAACTTGAAGGATTTAAAGAACTCATTAGTGAGCCCGTCGGGTCCCGGGCTTTTACCTGAAGGGAGGGCATCAATGACCTCAATGATTTCGGCTTCAGAGATAGAGGCATGAAGCAGAGAGTGAAGGTTGAGTGGTATCCTGTGGGGGGAAACCCTAGATATGGCTGCCATACAGTCCCTTCTATGGTGGGAGACGGGGTTTGAGGTCCCCAGGAGTCTCGTGAAGTGCCCTTCAATGATCCCAAAATTATCTTCTTCCGTATTGCATACATTGCCATTTGCGTCTAGCAATAAGCGGATCGATTCTCTGTTGTGTTTCCTTTTGAGGATACGGCACATCTCTTTGGTGGGTTTGTCGGCTTTGCCAGCCCACCACTCCTTGAAGAAAGTTTGCAAATTTTTCCTTTGTATCTCTTCCTCGTATCTCAGCACCGCTTTGATTTTCGAAGTCCTTTCTGGGCTTGAGATTTTCCTTTGTTCACTTCCTCCTCGAGCCGCCAGAGTCTATGATATAAAGCTTCTCTACGCGCCCGCCGCACAGTCTCTAGCATCTTCCTGGATCTAATCATGATCTGTCGTGACTTATCGACCGCACTTCTCCAACACTTGGCTGGGGACAAGCCAGAGGCGAATGCCTCCTTCCACACATCAGAAATTTCTTGATGGACGGAGGGGAGAGAGAAGGAGGGCACACTGGCATGGAACCAAGGAGCCTTACGGATCTTGGTGGGGGGTTGAAAAGTGATGACGATCGGGTAGTGATCAGAGATGGTGAGGTCGGTGCGTTGCGAGAGGGAAGGGTGGCCCCACTGATGAGTAAAACTCTGAGAAATGTAGCATCTATCAAGTCTAGCTTTCCTCAGGTCCTCGCCTGCTTGGAGATTTGACCAAGAAAAGCCATTCGAGTCTTTGAGTTCGACCAGATCCAAGTGTAGTTTAGTTTTGTCCCACGATTCTTTCTCCCGACTATCGATGACCCTACCCTTGCCCATCCATCTGTCCATAGGGTCCTCTACCATGTTGAAGTCACCACAAATAAGCACGTTGTGGGGGAGCGAGTCCAAGGAGGCCCAAGTGTTAAGTCTCTCTAACTCCCCATTAGGGGCATACAAAGAAGCTAAAGTAAAGCAAAAGGGAGCACCGAAAGAAACAGCAATCCATCGATGGCATTCATCTTCAATGGAGTTCTCAAGCTTTTCAAACCAGAGTTGATTAATACCGATTACCGTTCCACCGGACCCCCGCTGATGCGCCGTTGAAATCCAAACATGGGTCGAGGAGACATGTCTAAGCCGTTTCTGGAGGTCTTCTCCATCAATTTTAATCTCTTGAATACATATAAAATCTGGGTTTAGGCTAATGTCGCGAAGCCATTGACCAATGATGATCGCTCTTGAGGGGTCGGTTAGCCCTCTAGCATTTAACGAGATGATGATCATTGTCATATTAATCCCTCTTTGCGGGAGGGAGCTTTGCCCTTTCTTTTCTTGGATTCATCTTTCTTTTTCGCTCGGATCGGATCCCGAGTTAGCAATAGGTTCTTGTGGGGGCTTTTCCACGGTGACTCCATCGGTTGTTTTCCTTTGCGGGATGCCTCCTGCTGGGAAGAACTGGGAACCGTTTTCAGCTCCGTTTCCGGAATAGTCGATCTGATGATGGAGCTTTCACTATCCATGTTATCTTCGTTGCTAGTAGTAAAGCCGTCTTCTTTGCTTGTAGTGTAACCCTCCTGCGAGGTTTCTTTACTGTCAGGGATCTCTAGGCCTTTGACGTCGGTGTCCACCTCAAGTTGGTTCCCACCTGGGTAGTCAAACTCATTGATGTCCTTTACCAGATTGCAATACAAGTTGCTGGAGGGGGTAACTGACATGTTGTTTCGCTCAGAAGTTGCCCTAGGGCTTCTTTTCCTTCTTCTTCTGACTTCGATGAACCCGTCTACGTCAGCTTCTGGATTAAGGGGGCCCTTGAATTCCTCTACTTTCGTCGAGTGATTCAAAGCACCATTGCTATCTTGAGCATTTTTGGGGGCTTCTTGATTTCGCTTCCTTTTTCGTCTCAAAGGGCAATCTTTAATCCTGTGACCTTGTTGGCCACAACGAAAGCACGCGTTGGGAAGGTTTTTGTAACTGATGTCTTCCTCCCATACATCCCCTTCGCCCAAGTCCAGTTTGATCTTCGATGGAAGTGGCGTACTGAGGTCAGCCTCGACACAGATTTGAGGGTGCCACCGAGCGTTGAGCGAGTGTCTTGCACCTTCATAAATGAGACCACCAATGTCCTCGCGTGAGGCCAACGGCTTGCCGATAGGAGAAACGATGTCCCACACGAAGTTGTACAAGAAGTATGGCAGGTTAGGGAGCTCAACCCAGAGAGGGTACCGAAGCGATTTCGATTTGTTGGGAGTAAAATCAGGGGACCATTTGAATAGGCACAGGGTCGCCCGGCCGAGATGCCAAGTTCCGACACTTAGGGCTCGAAACGCCATATCTTCATTTTCAAAGACTAGCAGCAAGTGGCTTGCCAGTAAGAACTGACACTTACAAACAACAAGCCCACGGGGGAACCACTCGTTGCGAAGCCACTGTCGCACAGTTTCGAGCGGGGGCTTAGGGCCGAACATTTGGCCGACGAGGCAAACTTTCTTGAGCTCCTCCTGAGTTGACAGAATTGCGGATCAATTGAGGGAGACCAAGGGGGGTTCAACACTCTCGAAGGCCCCTAGGGCGGCACAAGAACCCCCCTCCAGCAAAGAGGCCAGGTTATCGGTCTCCCCGGGAGGAGGGGCCAGGTTACTTCTCACAAGAGAGGGGGTCGCCAAATCCATGACAAAAGAGGGACACCCCGAGCTCTGAAAAACTTGAAATGCCTCCGAGTCAAAAGTCTTCGAGCGATGTGTCATGGCTTTGATGGCCGGTAACATCCGATTTTTTATTTTATATAATTAGTATGGTCTTGGACACAGTAGCATTGTACATCAAAGATGTTACATGGTCTATGATCTACACATAGGGATGTCCTTAGCTTACAAGCAGGATAGTTTAATCTTTGGTAAATCATTAATCTTTGGTAAATCATGGATTGAAATGAAGGTTTTTGCGTAGATCTACCCACTAGATAATGACCAAAATAACTTAGACGCTTGAATTTCGAGGTCAATGAATAATGTTTGGAAACTAAAACGGTTTCGTTTGTCGACGAATATTATGGTTTTATGAAGAGTAAGCCAGGATGCTTCTTATATTGTCAGCAAATATATGTCTGCATGCGATTATTGATGGAGGAAGGGTTTATACTATCTAGAAGGAGTGGTAGTAAAAGCTGCATTTGGAGTGGTTTATGCTAAAACATTTGAAGTGGTAGTAAAGGATGCATTTCTTAGTCATTCAAAATAAAAGGAACTCTAGTTCTGTAGGATGATAATATGTACATTTTATTTTGAACTTGTGTGAATATTTGTTGGAAAGCTGTACAGCGGCTGTGTTTTAACTTTATTTGTGGATTGAACTAGTAAGTCAACGAATTATGTAGGCTATATGAATGTAATTCTAATAAATTGAATCCGTATCTGGAATTTTCCATATCAACTGCTGAAGGGATTTCAGTACATTAAAGTATTCTTACGTATCCAAATAGTAAGTTGTGTTAAAGGGGCTTACAATAAGAGAGGGCTTACATTAAGGTGAAATGAATATCATGATTGGAGTATGATTTTTTTAGCTTACTATCTTCGAGTTTAAAGTAACTTGTGTTGAATTTTACACTTTCTCCCATACTAGTGCTACTGTTTTTTTTTTTTTTAATATAAAGGAAGTTCGGCATTAGCCTACTCTCCCGGACTTGAATTAAATAAAGAAAAGTACAAGAGAAGGGGACTAGTGCCCACGGGACCCCCCAAATCCCACAAAGCAGGGGAAGCTTTACAGAGCTTAGATGACATTACAAAGAAGGTTAATTACCCTCTCATCACCCTCATGTGGGGCCCACTTGGGTTTAAGCTTGTTATCGATCAAAAGGAGTACTTGATGATGACTAAAGGCGGGGGATTTTTTACAGTTGACAATCCTTTTGCCAAGGAGGAACAGCGAATTCTCAATTGACCACTCCTTGGGGGAGTCACCCAAGTTGAAAGCACATCTTTCCCGCCAGATTTTCCATAGAACCTCCCCTCTGATGGCGTTCTAGAGAGTCGCGGAGCAGCCGATCACTTCTCCAGCAGGGCTTGCTGCCAACTGAGATGTTTTTGAAGTCCCATTCTCTTTCCAACCACCTGCCAGAGTCTGTTGGAGGTGGGGCAGGTAAAGAAGATGTGTGAAACATCTTCGATAGACCGGTAGCAACGTTTGCACCAGGGGGGGCTCCCACAAATTTTGATGGCCTTAAGGTTGGTCCAGATTCCATGATGAAGAATTTGCCATAAGAGGACAGACTTTTTGATTTCTATGAGGGGGTGCCAGATAGCCATGAACTTCATGTCCCACCGAAGCCGCGTCCATGACAGGCACCACTTTTTGTTGAGGTTAACCTGATAGTCGATCGTTTCTTTGATGTTCGGGATTTTTGATAGGCTATTCCCATTGTGCCATTTGAGACCAAGCGAGCTCGACATGTCGTGTCCCATGAGAAGGCGAACTTTGTGTCGGTCCCAGGCGAGACATCTGCTTTGCAAAGTGTTCCATTCTTCATGCGAAATGTTGATGCTAGGGTCAATATCCTCAAAGTTGATCCAGCGGTTGGTGTCTTGTTTCCAGAGATGTTTCCATTTTTTGAAGCCTTTGTTCCATAGCTTCTTGGCATTTTGATTGTTCCAAGATTCCACACTCCGGATGCCATGGATCGGAAACGAGATAGAGTCGTTTTGTCTGATACCGGCAGCCCACTTCCAGTCTTCGCAGATTCTTGTGAAGCTTTTAACTCTATTCCAACTCTTCCAAAGGGAGCACACCAGATTAGAGCCTTTCGGGAAGACGGGGATCGGGGAAAACAGCAAGGTCAAGGTGTCAAGATTCTTCCAATTTGGGACACCCATGAGCGCCAACTCATTCTTGTTTCTGAAGATCAACTTGGCCCACGAGGCCTCCCCGTTGCACCAAGCCTTAATCATCCATTTGGCCGACAGTTTGTTAGCCATGCACCCAATGTCCAAGATACCAAGTCCCCCACTATCTCTATGGCTGGTGCAGATGGACCATTTGATTTTAGGCACCCCCGCCTATTGTGGTCGCCCGTCCAAAGGAAGTTTCTACAAATACTATCCAGTTTGGACAGATCTTGCTCTTTCGGTCTCCAACAAGAAAGGAAATAAAAGGTAGAAGATAAGAGGAACGTGTTGATAACCATAGCACGACCAGCAAGATTGATTTGCATACCTCTCCAATAGTTAAGCTTGTTTTCGAGCTTGGCAAGCACCCAGTTCCACCGTTGTTCCATAGAGACGCCAAACCCCAAGGGAATCCCAAGAAGCCGAAAAATTTGGCCCTGCAGAATGATTTGACAGCCATGATCAATGAGAAGGTCGGGTTGTGACCCACTAATAGCTCCAAAGGCGGTCTTAGAGTGGTTGATTATGGAACCAGAGGCTTCACAAAAGGTAGCAAGACACTTCCAGAACGTCTCCAGGCTGGTACTATCATTGTGAACAAAAGCATTCATATCATCGGCAAAAAGTCTCATGGTGATCTGACTGTGGTCATGCGGCAATCGAAGGCCTTTAATGTTACCAGCCTCCACCTGATGCTCCACCAGCCTGCTAAGCCCTTCCGTGGCAATGGCAAAGAGAAGGGGAGCCAATGGGCACCCTTGTCTGATAGATCTTTTAAGTTTGATCACCTTTGAAAGTTTCCCATTAATGTTAATTTGGGTCGATGCGTTTCCGAGAAGGGTCGCGATCATCTTGGTGAATTTCTGACTACATCCAAGATCTTGTAGCGACTGTAGAATATAGTCCCATTCTAGCCTGTCGTAGGCTTTATCAAAGTCGATCTTGAGGAATCCTACTTCTTGTTTAGACTCATTTGCAAATTCAAGACCTTCCCAGATATCTATAATGGTTTCCAAAATTGACCTGCCTTTAATGAAACCTTTTTGGTCCTCACTTAACCACGCTCTCAAGTGGCAAGAGATTCTGTTGGCAATGACTTTGGCGATGATCTTGTATCCTGTTTGGAGCATTGTAATGGGACGCCAGTTCTCTATTCTGTTCTTTTCCCCTTTTTTGTGTACTAACTTGATAATGCCATTGTTGAGACAAGAAGGAAGCGCGCCAAACTTGAGTGCCTCTTGCCAAACCAAGCGAAGAGGGGTGGCAACAACCAACTTGAAGGATTTAAAGAACTCATTAGTGAGCCCGTCAGGTCCCGGGCTTTTGCCTGAAGGGAGGGCATCGATGACCTCAATGATTTCGGCTTCAGAGATAGAGGCATGAAGTAGAGAGTGGAGGTTGAATGGTATCCTGTGGGGGGAAACCCTAGAAATGGCTGCCATACAGTCCCTTCTATGGTGGGAGAGGGGGTTTGAGGTCCCCAGGAGTCTCGTGAAGTGCCCTTCAATGACCCCAAAATTATCTTCTTCCATATTGCATACATTACCATTTGCGTCTAGCAATAAGGGGATCGATTCTCTGTTGTGTTTCCTTTTGAGGATACGGCACATCTCTTTGGTGGGTTTTTCGGCTTTGCCAGCCCACCACTCCTTGAAGAAAATTTGCAAATTTTTCCTTTGTATCTCTTCCTCGTATCGCAGCAGCGCTCTGATTTTTCAAAGTCCTTTCTGGGCTAGAGATTTTCCTTTGTTCACTTCCTCCTCGAGCCTCCAGAGTCTATGATGTAGAGCTTCTCTACGGGCCCGCCGCACAGTCTCTAGCATCTTCCTGGATCTAATCATGATTTGTCGTGACTTATCGACCGTGCTTCTCCAACTCTTGGCAGGGGACAAGCCAGAGGCGAATGCCTCCTTCCACACATCAGAAATTTCTTGATGGACGGAGGGGAGAGAGAAGGAGGGCACACTGGCGTGGAACCAAGGAGCCTTACGGATCTTGGTGGGGGGTTGAAAGGTGATGACGATCGGGTAGTGATCAGAGATGGTGAGGTCGGTGCGTTGCGAGAGGGAAGGGAGGCCCCACTGATGAGTAAAACTCTGAGAAATGTAGCATCTATCAAGTCTAGCTTTCCTCAGGTCCTCGCCTGCTTGGAGATTTGACCAAGAAAAGCCATTCGGATCTTTGAATTCGACCAGATCCAAGTGTAGTTTAGTTTTGTCCCACGTTTCTTTCTCGCGACAGTCGATGACCCTACCCTTGCCCTTCCATCTGTCCATAGGGTCCTCAACCATGTTGAAGTCACCACAAATAAGCATGTTGTGGGGGAGCGAGTCCAAGGAGGCCCAAGTGTTAAGTCTCTCTAACTCCCCGTGAGGGGCATACAAAGAAACTAGGGTGAAACATAAGGGAGCACCGAAAGAAACAGCAATCCATCGATGGCAATCATCTTCAGTGGAGTTCTCAAGCTTCTCAAACCAGCGTTGATTGATACCGATTACCGTTCCACCCGACCCCCGCTGATGTGCCGTTGAAATCCAAACATGGGTCGAGGAGACATGTCTAAGCCGTTCTTGGAGGTCTTCTCCGTCAATTTTAATCTCTTGGATACATATAAAATCTGGGTTTAGGCTAATGTCGCGAAGCCATTGACCAATGATGGTCGCTCTTGAGGGATCGGTTAGCCCTCTAGCATTTAACGAGATGATGATCATTGTGGTAGTAATCCCTCTTTGCGGGAGGGAGCTTTGTCCTTTCTTTTCTTGGGTTCATCTTTCTTTTTCGCTCGGATCGGATCCCGAGTTAGCAATAGGTTCTTGTGGGGGCTTTTCCACGGTAACTCCATATGTTGTTTTCCTTTGCGGGATGCCTCTTGCTGGGAAGAACAGGGCATCGTTTCCAGCTCCGTTTCCGGAATAGTCGATCCGATGATGGAGCTTTCACTATCCATGTTATCTTCGTTGCTAGTAGTAAAGCCGTCTTCTTTGCTTGTAGTGTAACCCTCGTGCACGGTTTCTTTACTGTCAGGGATCTCTAGGCCTTTGACGTCGGTGTCCACCTCAAGTTGGTTCCCACCAGGGTAGTCAAACTCATTGATTTCCTTTTCCAGATTGCAATACAAGTTGCTGGAGGGGGTAACTGACTTGTTGTTTCGCTCAGAGGTTGCCCTAGGGCTTCTTTTCCTTCTTCTTCTGACTTCGATGAACCCATCTGCATCAGCTTCTGGAATAAGGGGACCCTTGATTTCCTCTACTCCATCTTGAGCAATTTTGGGGGCTTCTTGATTTCGCTTGCTTTTACGTCTCAAAGGGCAATCTTTGATCCTGTGACCTTGTTGGCCACAACGAAAGCACGCGTTGGGAAGGTTTTTGTAACTGATGTCTTGCTCCCATACATCCCCTTCGCCCAAGTCCAGCTTGATCTTCGATGGAAGTGGCATACTGAGGTCAGCCTCGACACAGATTTGAGGGTGCCACCGAGCGTTGAAGGAGTGTCTTGCACCTTCATAAATGAGACCACCAATGTCCTCGCGTGAGGCCAACGGCTTGCCGATAGGAGAGACGATGTCCCACACGAAGTTGTACAAGAAGTATGGCAGGTTAGGGAGCTCAACCCAGAGAGGGTACCGAAGCGATTTCGACTTGTTGGGAGTAAAATCAAGGGACCATCTGAATAGGCACAGGGTCGCCCGGCCGAGTTGCCAAGTTTCGACACTAAGGGCTCGAAAGGCCATATCTTCATTTTCAAAGACTAGCAGCAAGTGGCTTGCCGGTAAGAACTGACACTTACAAACAACTAGCCCGCGGGGGAACCACTCGTTGCGAAGCCACTCTCGCACAGTTTCGAGCGGGGGCCTAGGGCCGAACATTTGGCCGACGAGGCAAACTTTCTTGAGTTCCTCTTGAGTTGACAGAATTGCGGATCTACTGAGGGAGACCAAGGGGGGTTCAGCACTCTCGAAGGCCCCTAGGGCGGCACAAGAACCCCCCTCCAACAAAGAGGCCAGGTTATCGATCTCCCCGAGAGGAGGGGCCAGGTTACTTCTCACCAGGGAGGGGGTCGCCAAATCCATGACAAAAGAGGGGCACCCCGAACACCGAAAACTTGAAACGAAAAGTCAAACGAGTTCAATCAAATTCTATTTTTTGATCCCATTAAGTTTGGAGTCTCATGATCCTTCACTTTATGATCCTTCACTTTATGATCCTTCACTTTATGATCCTTCACTTTATAAGGCTATAACTATGAGTAGCTTGAGACAACCCGATCTCCGTGCAAGTTGCAACCTTCCCTTTTTTTTTGATATCTTTTGCCTTTTTTATTTCTAAAGCTGCTCCAAACGCGAGAGAAGACAGGCCCCAGTGGCCACGCTGGGCCCGCCGCCTGGCAGCCGCCACACAACGCACCAGTGGAGGGCCCTGAGCCACGCGCGAACAGCAGGAGAGAGGATGGCGGAGCACAGTTGCAGAAGAGACAGACGGCGGCCCCACCCCGAGAAGGATAGGGGACTTCCCGATGGACCGGTCAATCGATCGTTGAACCCTGACGATGGGAAGCGGTATTGGAACCCCGCGATGGACGGAACTGGAGCCCACGATTGGTGGTATTTTGAACGCGCCAGACTAATGTATCCCCCGCGATGGACGGTATTGGAGCCCGCGATTGATGGTATTGCAGTCCCACGATTGACGGTATTGGATCCCCTGCGATTGACGGTAATGGAGTCCACGATTGATGGTTTGGAGCCCCGCGATTGAAGGTGTTGGAGCCCCACGATTGACGGTCCACGAAACGCTGTTGCAGACGATAGTAGGTAGCCTGCCCAGTCCCCGTCGTGCTGTCAACCAGAAAAGTGGAGAGCTCATGTAGCCTCCGTGGCTTCAGTCTTCGTCGGTACAGCAGCTTTGTCGTAGACAGTTTCCGACTTCAGCTCCGTCAGTCCTCCATCGCTCGCTCGCTCCTGATGAGGCCCCTTCATAGGTGCTGTTGTTGAGACTCTACTAGTGCTACTGTTGACATATAATGTAGGGAAGGTATATATGGTCTCTCTAATCGGGTATACGTTCGATGAGTACTTTGATAATTATTTTGCCACACTTGTATATCTTTGTTATATCAAAAGAGACATTAAAGATTATAAAGTATAGCTTGGTAGCGTAATAGACTAATTGGTTTTAATATACTAATTGGTAGCCTAATACACTAATTTCTTACCGCTAGTAACATTTGCAATGAGATAAGGTAAATATAGGCTAGATGAGAATGAGAAAAGTTTCAAGGGACATACAACGATCAACCATATTGAAAGGGATGATGAGTGAACAATGCAATTAAAGAAAGAAAAAAAAGCAGTGCAGGGCTAAATAAACAAACGAAATATCAATTTAAGAAACATTGAAAGGACATCTGAGAAAAGGGTCGACGGAATTTGATAATCCTACAGAGAGCTAGAAAGGAGAGAGCTAGAAAGGAGACATGTTGAGCTGAGTAACGAGAGAATGAAGATTATTTAAGGATGAAAGAAGTTTTAACAATGAAGATAATAATCCAAGAGGAATGTGTGGGGCCTTACGATGGTGTTGATGAAGAAAAATGGCTTAATAGAGTCGCTAAAGGGACCCAAAGGTATTTATCGAGAGGAGAAGATGTATAAAAGCACTAGTGAACATAAACATATAGTCGTTTCTACACAATCATTAGTCATCTTACGATCCATGAATGAATAAATAACCTTGTTACCATTCACAGCTGAGAGTAATTCATGATATAGATGGATTGTAAGAGGGAAAACAAATCCTATTTGGTAAGTTGGCTATTATCCTAATTAAGATGAAGGAACACGTACTTCTTCTTTTTAACCTTTTTCTTTACTTTCGCAGATATTTATGATGTCTTCCTTACATAATATTCGAAATTAAGCATCTTCAGACCCTTTTCAGCTCCAAGTTTCCAATTTTCTTTTTTTATATTGTTCATGTGAATCAATTTGATCACACCATCATTTAGAAAATTGGGAAAGGCCTCAAATTGTAGGGCTTTAGGCTAGATGAGAAGTAAAGAGTTCATTAAGTCACTCTTGAATGTCTTGACGACCTCATTGCTCAGTCCATCTACACTAGGGCTTTCACCATTTTGCAACAAATCTATCTTCATTAGTTTTATAGTCATTGAGAGGGGCATGAAGATGATGCACCATACTTTGCCAGATTTTATTGGTTCTAACTCTAGAGATGGCAGCCTTGTAATCATGCCTTTGAGAAGAGAGTGGTGTGGAAACCCCTAGGATTTGAGGGAAATGGTTTGAAATCATATGAATATTTTCTTCATCAGTGATGCATTCCACCTCATGATTGTCAATCATATGTGGGACTTTTTCCTTGTGTTGCTTCCTGTCAAGGAGATTGCAATTTCTTTGGTCTGATTATCAGCTTTTCCGATCCACTAATCTCTAAATTAAATATACTCATTATTCCTTGAATTTAATCTTAGTTTCTAAGATTCCTTTTAATTATTTAAAGCCCAACCTAGAGGTGGGAATCTCCTTTATTGACTTTTACTTCGAGTTGCCTTCGTCAAAAATCAATATTTTCTCTTTTTTCCCATAGAAGTCTTTGAGTCTACATTTGAGTCGTTTTAAGAAGAAGTTTGTGTTGCTTGACAGCTTTCTTCCAACACTTGGTTAGAGAGGCATATGATTTGAATGCCTTCATCTAGTGGACACTCATCATCTGTTGAGCCAAAGGGAATGAGAGGGTTGAAGGATCACTATGAAACCAAGAAGCTTTCCTATGTCAAAAGTGTGGCTTTAAGGAGAGGATACTAAGATAGTGATCAAACAAAACTAAGTGCACACATTGAGAGAAGAATGTGGCACCAAGTTTGAAAATGATAATATGGGCAATATAGCTTCTATGAAGTCTACTTTTGTACAAATCAATCTCCAACTAGAAGTTTGAACAAGAGGAGAAATGCTTATCTTTGACTTCTACCAGGTCATGGTGGAGCTTAACCTCTTCCCACACTGCTTTATCCAAATGACTAATAATTGACCCCCCTTTTTTCCAATCTATCAAATTGAGCTTCAATTGTATTAAAGTCCTCACATAGGATGATCTTAAAGGTGAAGGCATCCAAGGCATTTTAAGTAGTTAGTCTTTCTATCTCTAGATTAGGTGCATACATAGAAGCAATGGTGAACATGAGAGAGCCCTTAAATGAAGGAGTCATCCATGTATGCGTCGTATCCACCAAGGCTTCGATCAAAACTTCTTGCAAAACTAGCCTAAAACCGAAAGCTTCATCACAACTCCCCCATAGATGTGGAGTGGTGGTCCATAAATAAGATGTCATAAATCTTTTAAGTCCTTTTGAAGTTCCAGTCTAAGTTATTTGATATCTTGGAGGGAGATGAATTTGGGTTCAAAACGTTTATCTGAAAGCCATTCACCAAACACAACTAGCCTTGGGTGGTCCGATAACCCTCAAATGTACCATGAAAGATCAAACATTTGTGCATGCTAATGTCTCAGATAATTATGGAGTTGCACCTCTTTCGTTTTTTATCTTTGTCTCTTTTGCTTGAAGTTCAATGTTCCTCAATCACTAGTCATCCTTTAAGGGGGATCTTCCAAGGGAACCTAACTAGGTGTTTCCCTTTTTGGGAGACTTCCAATGCAAAAGCTTTAGACGCTTGAGTAAGAATCATAGATCCAATGATCAAACTCTTGATATCACAAGGAAGAGATGCGTCCACTACAACACAAGATTACACATGTGGGAGATGTTTCATTGAATAGATCTCAAAGCTCCATGGTGTTGAAGGATATGTTGTATGTACCGACCCTCAACAAGAACCTAGTTGGAGTGGTTCGGATGGTCAAATGAGATCATGCAATGATGTTTAATGATGAGGGATCGTTTGTTGAAGACCCCATGCAGGACTACAAGATTAAGGAAAGAAGCAATGAAGAGTCTTCACCATGGTGGTAAAGCCATCAATCGTTTAGACTATCTACTTGTCAATTGGAAATTGAAAAATTCTAGAGATTGACTTTTTGAATAAAATAAATGGCCACACAAACTTAGAAAGGATGAAGGACATGCAAAGGAAAGGCTTGGTGAGTGGTCTACCTGATCTTACATATCAAAATATGCTATATTTCTGCCATGCTGGTCAACTAGGGAAACAAAGTAGATTGAGATTCAAGAAGCGATCACATGTGACAAATGAAGTGATCGATCTCATACACACGAACGTATTGGGACCTAAAAGGGTGTATTAATAAAAATTTATGAGAGGTTGACTCAATTGTATGATTGGTTGCATTAAATAAATCAGAATACAACATTACAACACACATTGGCAAGCACTTTGCTTTAGCTTTGCAAACATTAATCCTTCCAAAAGAGTGTCGGGAGAACTTAGACCTATCAAGGTGAAGCGAAAAACCTTTACATATGTACCCACCAAACCAATCAAGTGTGTTAGTAAACATGAACATAAAATGAGAAGTGATAGTTTTTAAAGAACATGTTTCATTCGCTCCTCAATTTGAGCCTTGAGAGGTACTCTAAGTTTAGAGAGTTAATGTGTGTTGTTTCACCTCTCAGTAAGTATACGTTTAGGGATCCTAGGAATATATATATATATATATATATATATATATATATATATATATATATATATATATATATATATATATATATATATATATATATATATACACACACACACAAACAGAGGTGTGTGTGTGCATGTGTGCTTATGCATACATGCCTAAGCACAACTCCACATTTGCATGAGCATAAATAAACATACATAAATAAGGACGCACACACACATACATACATACATACATACATATATATATATATATATATATATATATATATATATATATATATATATATATATATATATATATATATATATATAGATATATATATATATATACATATATATATATATATACATACATACATATATATATATATATATATATATATATATATATATATATATATATATATATATATATATATATATATATATACTCTTCACCATGGACTTAAAGCCATCAGTCCCTCACATTGTGTACTTGTCAATTGGAAATTAGAACAAAGAAAATCTAGAGATTGACTTGTGGAAGAAATTCATTGGCTGCATAAACGTAGAAAGCATGAAGGACATGCAAAGAAACGGCTAGGTGAGTGGTCTAGCTGATCTTACAAATACAAATATGCTACATCTTTGCCATGCTTGTTAATTAGGTAAAGAAAGTAGATTAACATTCAAGAAGGGAGAGCATGTTAAGAATGAAGTGTTCAATCTCAAACGCACACATGTATGGGGACCTAGAACGCTGCATTAAAGAAAAATTTGATGATAGGCTGACTCAAATGTATGACTCATTGCATGAACAAAGTTTGAATACAACATTAAAACAAACATTAGCAAGAACCATTGTTTAGCTTTACAAACATCGATCCTTCCAAAAGAGTTTCACGAGAACTTAGACCTCTCAAGGTGAAGAGAACAACCTTTACATACCTACCAACCAATCCAATCAAGTATCTTAGTAAGAATGAACATTAAATGAGGAGCGATTGTTATGAAAACCGTGCTATCTTCTTATCTTAGTCATGCCTCGACATTTCTATTAGCTCCATCAAATAGATAGATCAACCAATAAGAAGAAAGCAAAACTAATTTCCAATCACTACTTCTAACCATGAAAAGAAAAATGATGGTTTGATTAATACATAATTTCCTATGAAAAACTGTCCATATGAGATTCAGTAGTAATGTTCCTAAACATAGACATACAGACGTGTCTGCACCGTCATTCAACATGTTACAATCCGTGAAAGAATAAACACAAGCAAGTACCTCAATCTAATCTACCATTGACTTTGTTACCATTAATAGGTGAGATCAATCCAGGATATACATGGATTGTCAGAGGGAGAAAGATCGATGATATACATGGACTGTAAGAGCGAAAAAGATCCATTATATACATGGACTGTAAGAGGGTAAAAGATCCTATTTGGTAAGTTGGCTATTATCCTTATTAAGAGAAAGGATAGTAATGGTGGCTTTAATGAAATTTAATGGTGGTTTCTTTTTAACTCTATTTTGAAGGTTCCTGGATACTAATGATCCAAATAAATGGTCCAAATTAAAAGATTCCTTGAATAATAGTCCAAATTGATCATCGTTTCGTCCAAATTAATCATCTTTTGAGGGAAAAGTTAGATCTTAACAATTTTTTTGTGCTTCCTAGCACTCTAAACCTCACTATTTCCAAAGGTTGGTTAAAATATAGAAGTGCTTGGACCCAATGCCATGACCCCCGAAGGTAAGAAGCTTAGATTATGTTCCTAATTAAATAAAGATCCCTTAACAAGTGGGCGAAGCTCAAATCTACGTTAAGGTAGTTGACTCTTTTTTCCTGATGTTCTGATTGATAATCTCTATAAAAAATACATACATACATACACACGCGCGCGTGCACTCACTTCTTGCTAACGAACATGTTTAAAAACTCTGAAGTAGAGGGATAAAGGTTTCATAAATGGGGAAGGTTTAAAAACCAACCGCTTTTGAGAGTACTCTAAAGTCGAAGAGACTCAGCTCAAAAAATGCATACGCATGCACGTCCCCTGCATTCATTAAAACCCGCATTCGTGCCCCCTGCATACATTGTTGATGCACAGCACATCATTGAGTCACATTAAACCTTTATCAAGCTGTACATTTATTTCAATTTATGAGAATCACATTAATCTACACTACAGACGTCGTTGAGTTGAATCAAACCACTTGCCTAAAGGAAACAATCATTTATGCCGAAACACAAATAAAGGTAAACCATTTCTTCATACATTGAGACACATTCTACATATCCCACAAGAATGGAGTTCGCCCCATTTTCAATGAGACATAAATGCAGCTTTTCCTACCACTCCAAATGTCTCCAGCACAAAAGAGAATCGTACGAAAACATCGAACTTCTCAGCAACTCTCTTTAAAAAAATTGTATCTCGTCGAATCCTAGAAAACCTACTGATTCTGATTTGTCATGATTCAATGGGTAGACCTAGATAAAAGTCCTCCTTACAATGCATGACTCCTTACAAATTAAACTTTCCTGTTCTTAAAGTAAGATCATCCCTGATTGTAAATCATAGACCATGCGAAATCTTCAATGTACCATGGTAGTAACTCGAGGTCCATACTAAGTACATAAAGTCAAAACTCGGATGTTACCAGCCATCAACGCCATGACTCATCGTGTAAGGTCTCAACATTCGGGCAATGAAGTAGGTTTCAAGACTTCATTGTTCTTCAATCTGTACCATACTTCATGGCCTTCCTTTTTTTACATAAACTTGTCTATATATATATAGTGACAAAGCTCTCTCTCTAAACAATAGGAGTTCAAACTTTCCGCATAAAAAATTTTCGAAAAACCAAAAAAAAATTACAACATTTTGTGTCCCTAGACCTTACCAAAACGTTTTGTGATGCTCACTGAAAATCAACAAATATATTTCTTAACATGGAAGTATAATGAAATGAGTCCTCCAATAAGGAATGGATTGTTAACATCACATAGTACGCAATATACACTATCTGTGCATATGGATTAACACAATAGCATATATACAATAGCATACCAAAGAGCATTGAGATGGTGCATCAACCCATGAAGCCTATGCGTATGCCTCGTGTAATAATGGGTAAACAACTACAACTGTTCAGGATAAGTAAGTAAGTATGTATGTATGCATGCACGTAAACGGCGTGTGTATGTGTGTATGTATATACATACGTATGTATGTATGTTTTCAATGATTGGATTTGGTTATCCCCGTATGTGAATTTGGTTTTACAGTATATGGCATATCACTATACACATTTGGGTGAGTCCAGCAATTTAGAAGTTTCAAGTAACTGGAAACAATGAGCTACCATGAAGGAGAAAGTCAGGGAGATGGAGGTGGATTTGAAATTCAAATAAGCATCAGTCTTCTTCAATTCTATAAACACTCATTTGGAATGAGTTCTGGTCTTCTTTCACTATTTTAAGAGCACCTCTTTGATGTAGTTCTGTCAATCCAAGATATCCCCTAGATCAGACACCTCCTTGTAGTTATACCTCTACACATAGGTATAGAATTTTACATAGGCATATCTCTTTATAGATGAATAGGAGTCAAAACGACTAACTATTTTACCTTGTTGTTATCGTTGGCAGGATCAAATTTTGTAGAGAAGGTTAGCATACCACCTAGAATCCAATTGGAGTGATTTACACGTTTCTTCAAAAATTTTATGTAGACAAACTCTTATAAGTTCTACCCTAGGGAATAGAGAAAATTAAGTTCTTTTCCGATTCTGCTAGCCATCTATGAGTTCCTGCAAAGGGTCGAACACACTTTCGTTGAAATTTCGAGACCAAATTCGCAGCATTGGAAGCCCAAATCATCTTGGAGCATTGAAGTCATCACCACGAGGGCTTGAAGCTAGAAAGGGCCAATTTTGACGCAAAGGAGTACATAGCATTCCAGGTCAACAACAATCAAGTATGGTCTCAAATCAGGAATGAATGAAGCGGATTGGGAATAAATGGGTTTACAAGGTTAAAAGAAACTATGATGATTCCATAGCAAGGTATAAGGCATGGATATTTTACAACCTCAAGGATTTGGGGATCCTAATAAACAAGAGTATGTTTTTAAGCTTCGGAAAGCTTTGTATGGTCTGAAGAACGCATTTTTAACGCTTGGAAGCAAAAGGTTGTGGAGTACTCATTTAGATGCGGTTATCAATAAGGTGGTGGACATTCCTATGCCTCAAAATCAAACAGACATCTAGTTGCCTACATATTCATATACATATATTACCTAATGATAATATGAAGTGATGATGTAGTTATGATGTTCATGAAGGCCAACCTTATGAAGAAATTCAAGATCTCTCATTTTGGAACACTTCAATACTTTTGAAAGCACTGAAGTAATCTACATAACAAACAATGTATACTTCGGAAAAAGGAAGTGCTGGCTAGATATGTTGTATACTTAAGGTATGAGTAGATGTAAGCTACTTGCCGGACCTATACACCCAGAGACAAAGTTATGTGTAGATCAAGGAAAGCCACTTGAAGATATTATAGCATATAGCAGCAACAATCACATGACCATATTTGATACATGTTGCAGACTGTGTTTATTAAGCCCTACATTTAGGTTGATTTATTAGAAGCACATTCATGTACCCCACGGACATCGTTGAGTTATATCAAACCACTTGCCTAAAGGAAACAATGATCACTTCCGAAAGACAAAGAAAGTTAAATCAGGACCGGTATACAGACACTTTCAAACATTATCCACACAAGACAATTTATACATGTCATCATCCTACAACAATGGAGTTCCTCCTATTTTGGATGAGATAAAAATGCAGCTTAACATCTAGATGCTAAAGAATATTTTAAAGCACTGAAAACCCTCTAGCAATTGATATCGAGAATTCCAAATACAAGACGCCTTTCATTCTCTAACATGATACCATCGTGGGATCCAATTCATTAGAACCCACATTCATTCCCCCTGCACACATTGTTGAATCCAATTTTCTCTCTTTATCCCAAAGATATATATAGGTTTTGGTTTGCTAGTATAAGCATCTCGAAGTGTGCTACAAGTTTAGTAGAATTTCACATGGTAGTCGTACTCAACTTTTTGAGATACAATCTTTTTTTTTTCATCAAGGTATTTCAGTCAATGGCCATGGCTAGAAGCAGTGATATATTCCATATGCTGGTTGCTGAGGATAAGTTGGACGTAACCAACGGCTTATATGATGTTTCATGTATTGGTTGTAAAAAAAGTGGAATATTGTGCAGGATGTTGAAAAACGTCCTATTACACCTACAAACATAGTTGTAGAAGATCATCTAGACAACATTGAAGATGGCAATATTCTTCATGTTCCTATTTGTGTTTCAGTTCTTGTTGCAGGTACTAGAGAGAAAATTCATTGGGATGGCAGAGATGCTCAAGCACATGTGTTAATAGCCTTGTGTTCCAAATGTGCCATTATTCCTCACATTCGCTCTTGTAGAGAAACCAAGGATGCTTAAGATACACTTATGACTTTATACAAGGTAAGGAATGACGCTCATGTTGCTTACCTCCAAAACTAGTTGGAGAGTGGGCACATGAATGAAGGAGTTTCCATGGATAGTTTTTTCACAAAGATCAAAGATTTGAAGGAACACTTGATTGTGCTGATGAAGTCTTGCCTGACAGTTCACTTGTGTGAATTGTTGTGAATGGTCTTCACGATTCATAAGAGAGTTTTGCTTCTACTCTTCGTTTGATGATGAGAGACAATCCAAATGCCTTAACATTTCAAGATTTAGTCTTTGTTCTAGTTGCAAGAAGATCATTTTAGGAAGAAGAGGTCAACTATGCATGTTGTAGATCAAGCTTTTGTGGCTAGCTAAAATGGTAAAGGTAAATGGACCTCTTCTACTAGTAAGCAAAAATCTACTAATTTTACACAATCAAAGAAGGATGATAGAGATGAGAAGAAAATAGAAAAGCAAAAATTATTTTGCAAATACTGTAAAGGAAAGGATCATGCCAAAAAGAGTTGTTCAAAACTAGCTGCTAAAGAGGCAAGGAAGAAAGAGGCTAGAATGGTTGTTGTAGAGGCCTCTATTTTGGAGTTAGAATGGTTGTTTGCGGAAGCATGCAAATAGCACAAGGAAGAAGAAGAAAATTGGAGCACAACACACAATAATGAATATGTTACCACCAGAATGTATGAGGATAAGTAGCCCCTTAGGGCAATAGGCATATATACAAGCTGGGGGAAAGAAGCCTCCTAAAGAGGGAAAAAAGTTCCTCGATAGTCCTAGTTTGTTCACACATATCACTACCTAAATATGTCAATAAGTCTCCCCTAGGATTGATGGGGTGAACGAGAAGCTGGCACTCATGTGTAAGGAAGTGCCAAGTTATGCTGAATCAATCCACAAAAGGAAGTAAGCCCAAAGCTTTGCAAAAAGCTTCAAACTTCTCCCTAGGCCATGCCATCATGAAAAGGTTTGCAATGTTCTCTTGCGTGGGCACATATGCCAAGCTGATCTCTCTAGTGGAGAGCCTCTCCCTGACATAATGATAATGCATCTCAATCTCCTTAGTGCAAGAATGGAACACAGGGGTCCTTGCAGCTGCCCATGCCCTCTGACTATAAGTGAAGATGTGGCGGTAGAAGACTCACCAACACCCAAATCAGCCATAAGGCATCTGAGCCACACATACTAAATAATTGCTATGAAAGCTACCCTATACCCAACCTCACAATTGGAAGTGGTGACAGTAGGCTGCTTCTTGCTCAACCAAGATATACATGAGCTACGAAACATGAAGCAAAAGCCACTAGTGGACACACGAGTGTCATAGCAACTAGCCTAGTCAGAGTTAGAAAAAGCATGTAAATCTGGTAGTAGTGATCCCCACCTCAGATAAAACAATCCATCCACTCAAGTAGCAAAAGATGCACTTAACTCCTATCAATGCTTGTCACCTGGGTGCATAAACGTATTCATCTATGAGACATAAAACTGAATATTTGGCTGAGTAATGCATAATTAAATCAAGCACCCAACAACCCCTTAATAGAGAACATCATCAAATGCATCTCCAACATCATGAAGTCTCAATCATAAACCTCTCTCCTTAGGAGTGGCAATACGTTTGCAGTCTTCAAGACCAAAATGATGCAATACTGTATCAATACATTTTGTTTGACACAAAGCTATTCCGCCAGCAACTTGCATAAAATCAAGGCCCAAATAATGATGCAAATGCCCCAAATGTGACACAGTGTGCAGTCTATATACGCCTCAGCAGAATGGAGTTGCCTAATGGAAGAATAGGTCACTCATGGAGATGGGGAGGTGTATGATCAAGAGTGAGGCTTTACCACATTGTTTTTAGTTTGAGGCTATTATGTGTGCAACATATGTACTTAATAGGTGTCCCACTAAAGCATTGTAGTCTATCATCCATATGAGGCTTGGCATGGTCCTAATTCATCTCTTGCTCACCTGCGTGTTTTCGATCAATTGTCTAGCATACGCACTAGTTACTAAACAACAACGTAGGAAATTGGATGATAAAGCAATGAAATATATTTTTGTTGAGTACAGATTTGGAAGTAAAGGCTATTGTCTGTATCATCCACAAACTAAACAGATTTTGATTATCCATGATGTTGTTTTTGTCAAAGATGCTATTCAATCATTACTTTCATGTACTAAGGAGACATCAATTAGCTCCAAAGACATGTACGCCATTTTGCTGCCTCTTTTTAGAGGTGCATAGTCTACCACTCGTCCTAATGAGGCAACTTCTTAGCCTTTACAAGTTTCTTGTGATGATGCAGATCATTCCAATTGTTATGAAGATTTACATGATGCACTTGTTCATGAGAGAGCTGATATTGATGAGGCAAAAACTACACCAAAATGGCCCTTGCAAACTTTGCATGATAACAAATTAGATGCACCTCTATCATATTGTACTCGATGAGGCTCTCATAGTGCTTCAATTGCATCAAATTGCTATGCTATGGTTACCTCTAGTCTTTATAATGAGAATGAGCCTCTTTTGTTCGCTAAAGCACAAAATTTCTAGAATTGGATGGATGCTATGCAATGAGAATATGATGCTATAAAGAAAAATGGTACTTGGTCTTTATGTGAGATGTCTCGTCGCAAGAAGGCCATTGGCACTAAGCGGGTATACAATCTGAAGTGTAAGCCTAATGGAACAGTTGTCAGGTACAAGGATAGGCTTGTTGCAAAGGGTTAGGCGCAATAAAGAGGAATTGATTTTGATGAGACCTTTGCTCCTACATGCCGAATGACTACTGTTGTGTAGCATCTATGCACTTGGAGCTCATCATGGTTGGAATATACATTAGTTGGACATTAAAACTACATTTTTGAATGGTGACTTGCATGAAGAAGTGTATGTTTTTTAGCCCATGACTTTGTGTAAAAGGGCATGAAAACCAACTGTGGAGGTTGAAAAAGGCATTATATAGTTTGAAGCAAGCACCATGTGCTTAGTATGAAAAGATACATGCCTACCTAATTGCAGATGGTTTTGAGAACATTCCAACCAAGAGCACCTTATATGTTAAGTGTACAAATGATGTGCTTCTGATCATTGTTGTGTATGTTGATGACATGATGCTCACTGGTCCTCATGAGAAGCATATTACTGATTTTAAGGCTGATCTGCATGCCTCATTTGAGATATTAGAGTTGGGGCATTTGCATCATTGTTAGAGCATTCAGCTTATGCAAGCTGATGGCAGAAGAGCTTTGTGTCAAACAAAATTTATTGACACATTATTGCAATGTTTTGGCCTTGAAGTTTGTAAACCTGTTGCCATTCGTATGGAGATAAGTTCTCAATTGAGTCTTCGGGATGCGGGAGATGCATTTGAGGTTGCTCTCTATCACTAGGTTGTTGGATGCTTGATTTACTTATGCTTACTCGACCAGATATTCAATCTGATATCTCATAGATGAGAAAATTTATGCATTGCCCAAGTGTCAAGCATTGGCAAGTGGAAAAGTGCATCTTTTTCTACTTGAGTGGTACCTAGATATTTGGATTGTTTTATCCCAACGCGGGATCACTATCTTGAGGTTTACATGTTGTTTTCAATTCTAACTGTGCTGGTTTCCATGACACTCGTGTGTACACCAGTTGTTTTTGCTTCATGCTTGGTAGCTTATGCATATCTTAGTTGATCAAGAAACAGAATATTGTTGCCACTTCTAGTTGTGAGGCTAAGTATAGGGTAATTTTCACAATGATTGTTGAGTGTGTGTGGCTCAGATGCCTTATGGCTGATTTGGGTGTTGGTGAGTTTTTTGCCACCACCATCTTCACAGACACTTAGAGTGCCTTGATAGTTGCAAGGAGCCCTGTGTTCCATACTTGCACTAAGCACATTGAGGTGCACTATCATTATGTCAAGGAGAGGTTCTCTACTAGAGAGATCAATTTGGCATGTGTGCCCATAGAGGAGAAAATTGGAGACTATTTCAGAAAGGCTCTGCCTAGGGAGAAGTTTGAAGCTTTCCATAAACCTTTGGGCGTACTTCCTTTTGTGCATTGGTTCCACATAGCTTCAAACTTCCTTGTACATGAGTGCTAGCTCCTTGTTCATCGCATCACTCTAGGGGGGTTTGTTGATATATTTAGGTAGTGATGTGTGTGAACACACTAGGACCACGGAGGCATTTTTTTCCCTCTTTGGGAGGTTTTTCTCCCTACCTTGTATATACACCTATATGGCTAAGAGGTCTCTTATCTTTGTACAAGGGTCTCCCTAGGGAGAAGTTTGAAGCTTTCTGCATAGCTTTGGGCTTACTTCCTTTGGTGGATTGGAACTCCATAGCTTGGAGCTTCCTTATACATGAGTGCTAGCTCCTTGTTCCCTGCATCACTCCTCGGGGGGATTTGTTGATATAACTAGGTAGTGATGTGTATGAACACACTAGGACCACCAGGGCACGTTTTTCCCTCTTTAGGAGGTTTTTCCCCCTATCTTGTATATACACCTATAATCCTAAGGGTCTCTTATCTTTGTACATTCTAGTGGTAATAGAGTTACTATTGTGTCTTGTGCTCCAAGCGTCTTCTTCTTTCTTGTGTTGTTTGTTTGCTTCTTTAGACCTCAAAATCCAAAAAAGTAGATGGATAAATGCAAAATCCATTTCATAGTATGGAGAAAAGGTTAAAAAATTATTTTCCTAATGTTAATTGTTGGATCTAGGTTAGACGTGAAATTTCAATAGTTAGTCCAATCAAAACGTTATCGATGCAAACATCCTTATGAATACCAATTACTTTAGTAAATGACATGGATACCATAGCATACCTAAGCACATTGAGATGCATCAACACATCAAGTGTGTGCTCTTTTGTGCATATCTCTCGTGAAATAATAGGTAAAACAACCAAAATTGTTCAACATTACTAAGTAAGTAAGTAAGTAATTATGTATGTATGTATGTATGTATGTATGTATGTATGTATGTATGTATGTATGTATGTGAGTATGCATGTGTATATGTATGTAAATATGTATGTATGGTTAAAATGGTTGGATTTGGTGATCGGAAGTATGTGAATGGGATCTTACAATATATGGCACATCACTACACACTTTTGGGTGAGTACATCAAGGAAATTTAGAAGTTTAAAGTAACTGCAAAGAATCAACTACCATGAAGCAGAAAGCCTAGGAGATGGAGGCAGATTTGAAATTCGAATAAGCAGAAATCTTCTTCAAGTATATAAACACTCATTTGAAATGAGTTCTGGTCTTCTTTCACTATTTCTAAAATATCTCTTTGTTGTAGTTTTGTTAATTCAAGATATCCCTTGGCTAAGCCACCTACTAAAAGTTTACCTCTACACATAGATATAGAATTTTAGATAGTATATGACTTGGTCTCCAAGTCTTGTCATTCTATCTTGTTGTTATCATTGGTGGGATCATTTGTTTCTTAATCATATCCTTGTTAATTTCTTAATGGTGTGGAAAGGTTAGAACACCACCTAGAATCCAATTGGAGTGATTTAGAGGTTTCTACAAATGTTTTTTAAGGATGTACGTTATGTATACAAAGTCTAAGAGGTTCTATTTGAGGGAATAGAGAAACTTAAGTGTAAGTATATCACTGTTGGGAAGAAGGAATGAGGTCTAAGGGAGAGTGGTGTGGGGTTGGATCAATCCTCACTAGGTGCGTCATCCCCCATCGGAGTCTGCACTCTGGGCACCTCACCCTGGTATGTCATCACATCATTGTGGGTTTGCACCTCAAAACAAGAAACCAAAATGCTCAGTTGCATGGAATGAACTCGTATGGCATATGCATCTTGAATGGAAAAGGGAAATACAATGCTAAAAATAGAAATCACCGAACTCAATGTTCCAAATAAACAAACTATGCTCAATGACGGTGTCGGGAAGAAGGAGGTCGTGGCGGGAAGCCGGCGCGTGGGGTTGGATCAGGCCCCGCTCTGGTGCACCGTTCCCGCTGTCCTGCGAGCGGCGTCTGCGCGCTGGGCGCCTCGCCTGTGCTCTCCGGAGCGTGCGCGATCCTCGTACGCATGGGACCCTTACCCCTCGGAAGTGTCGAGACGTGCGTGCGTACACGATCGTAGGCGTCGGGAAAGAGACAAATGAGATACAGCACTGATTCTCGAAATCACTGGGTCGGTGTGTATACAAACTCGATGATACAATTAAATCTGAATGATACAGTGATGCCCGCTACAGTGCGGGTCTCTGATACAAAAATCCGCTACAGTGCGGAACAGATAAATACAAATAAATGCCGCCGCTACAGTGCGGATCGGTTGGATATGATGTAGGTCTCCCGCTACAGTGCAGGAAGTCACCCTCGATCTTTGTCTTCTGGTCTTTGCGATTTAATCTTTTCTTCACTTTTCTTCGATCCAAGCTTTTCTTCTGGTCGTCACTTTGTAGCTCTTTACTTCAAAATTCACAATAATCTCTGATCACGCAGTAACCTGTAGGAAAGTTCCACAAGAAAGACCACGGGATAGGGTACTCTTTATCTTCAGTCTTCAATGCTTTCACTTCATATAATCAGCAACCACATAAACCTGGAGGAGACAATCCACAAGGGCAATCCACAGGGTGGGGGGCAATAAAATCGTTAGTAGATTTTGAGATCCATAAAACCCCATATGCACTCAAAACACTTAGCAATGAGGAACATTTATTTATGCGAGTAATCCTTTAGGTTCAATACATGTGAACTTCTTTTTATTCGTTTATTGTTCAGCTTTCAAATACAATCCATGGTTTAACTGTTCTTGAAGTGCCATGCTTTCATTCTATGTATGTTGAGATCCATAAAACCCCATATGCACTCAAAACACTTAGCAATGAGGAACATTTATTTATGCGAGTAATCCTTTAGGTTCAATACATGTGAACTTCTTTTTATTCGTTTATTGTCAGCTTTCAAATACAATCCATGGTTTAACTGTTCTTGAAGTGCCATGCTTTCATTCTATGTATGTTGAGATCTAAAGCCCATGTCTCTCTCTTATGCGACCTCTCTTTTGTTTCTCATTCCTCTTATAGTTGTGCAATGCTCATTGTCATTTTTCTGATAATTGGGTGAATTAAGTTATATTTGTGTATGGCTTCCAAAAGAAAGGTTTTTAAGAGAAGGACAATAAGCTTGTAATCGTCGTTATTAAAAGCGATGCCATGAGTTGCATCGTAATACACCTAGGAGTTCGTTCCCTTTTTTTTTTTTTTTTTTTTAAATGGAGGTTCGGTCGAGGCCTACTCCCCCTGACTTTAACTTTGAAATGAACAACTGTACAAGGAAGGGCATAGTACCCATGGGACCCCCCTTATCCCACAAGAACAGGGGCAGACAAGGTAGACGGCCCGAAGGCCCATACAACGGATTAACGCCCGAAGGCCAGATACAACGCCCGAAGGCCAGATACAACGCCCGAAGGCAGTTTACAGTGTCCCGCAGCGCAGGGGGGTTGAACCCTCGCCCCCGCCTCAAGAGGCGAGGGACCCAACCAATCGACCTGGCATCTTGGGACTGAGTTCGTTCCCTTGGTATTTTTCAATCAACATCTTGGGACTGAGTTCGTTCCCTTGGTATTTTTCAATCAACGTAGTATCATTGCATTATCAAGAAGTTAGTGAGAGATTATTATCTATTAACTTTTATATGTGGCAATTGACAAACCGCCTCTGGAGTGCTCGTTCTTTCTCTTGCTGACATAGGAGTACCTCTTTCTCTCTCTGAGCGTCGCCGCCATCACTAATTCAGTCTCTCTCTGTCTCTTTCTCTCTCTCTCTCTCCAGATAGCGACGGATTCTCGCAGCAAATCTCTCTGTCTACGGAGCTCGCAGCAGGCGGCGACCGTTCTTCCTTCCCATCCTGAATCCTGATCACGGTCGTCCAATTCTACCGGTGTCAAGTAGCCAATCAATCTACAATCTCTCCGTCGCGCGGTCAGAATCTCTGCCACCCTAGATGCAACAGGTTCGTCTCGCCGTGGAGATAGAACAGAAGATCGACCGCTCTCTCTCATCAGCAAGTTTGCCCATGTGCATGTCTACTCATCTGTCGCCTTGAGACCCTCTCCCGGAGGTTCTACAGCTCAGAAGGCCGATAGGATCTTTCCCTCTCTCCCGCGCATCCACGCGCAGTCTCTCTCTGTCCAATAGCAACGTGCGTCTCTCTCGATCTCCGTGAGAGATTTCTAGGTTGCGCTAGCATCATACAGATCTCTCTCCCGTTTTTTTGCGCTGTCAACAAGTCCTGCAACGCCGCTTCTCTCTATGGGTGACCGAATCTGCAGCAGCTGGCTATGACTATCTCTCTCCCTCTCTCTCCTCCTTTCTCTCTCTCTCCTGAGTATAAGCGCCCAGGCTCCACCACGTGAACTCAGGTCCTCAAATCTCTTTCTCTCTCCACCTCTACATCATTCTTCTCTCTTCACGCTTCTCTCACTTCATATTTCTCTCTCTAGCTCATCTGTCTTTGCACGACCTGCCACTGACCATAGCTCCTTCTCTCTATCTCCTAATTGGTGTGCGCCCGCACAGTGTCGCCGACATATTTCTCTCTGCAGATTCTTTGTGCGCACGTACGCTCACTAGAATCTCTATCCACCAAATACTCAGGGCCACTTTCTCCCCAATCATGACTAAGCTGAGAAACAACATGAGCATCATGCTCTGGACTATCTCTGCAGCACCTCTCAGCCATCGCCTATCCCATACCTTAATTTCTTCATATGTCAGACGTAGACACATCATGTATTGATGTCATGTGTTAAGGGTATTAAGACATTTTAAAATTCTCAACCAAATGAACTCAGAGCAATACGCAGATAAACGAAAGGACTTCTTCTGCGTTAAGAAAAGACTTGCACATGCGTAAACGAAAGGACTTCTTCTGCGTTAAGAAAAGACTTGCACATGCTCTGTCTCCTCGGTGGCAAACCCTCAGAAACATGCACCATGTTTAAGATAACTCTCAACATAGTATAACAATCATGAACATAATTCCTCTCTCTCATGGGCATGGTAATGGAGAGCATGAGCAAGAACATGAAATGCATGGATGAACAACAATAGACAAAGAGCATACCTGCAGGAGACGATCCACAAGGGCAATCCACAGGGTGGGGAAGAAACAAATGAGTTTGGACTTTTTTATAGGCCCCTCCCTATGACTTCCTTCTAAAAGGTTCTAACCTCCTCAATGAACTTTCTATTTTTGGCGGTGTTTTAATTTTTCCATAAACTATGGTTTCGGTTTCACACTAGACATTTACATTTTAATGGGTTTTTAAGGTTTGGCCTACAAAACCCACCATTTCCAAGGGTCCGTCCTAGGGTTTTTGGTCGGGAAAATTAGGCGTTTGCTCACAATTATCTCAAACTCTCCAATTCATGGGGTTATTTACAGTTTCGGCCTAAACTCCAAGGGTTTCCAAGGGTTCAAGTCCGATTTTCAGGGGGTAAACTCACAATTTAAGGGGGTAAGTTCAGGTTTTTGGGGGTTTTGAAGGGTTAAACCTAGGTTTTTATGGGTCTAATGTCTGTTGTTTATATACACGGGTCTAACACACATCTCAAACATGTTTCCGCATCACACAATCAATCAATTCTGCCATATTATGCATGAAATATACCCCTCTTTAGTCAAAACATCACACAAAAAATCAAAAACAATGAACTTTTGAAAAAAAACTCAGTGCACACTCCCTGCGGGATTTCATCCTGACAACGGCAATGAATATAGAATTGATGTCACCAAATGACTCTAAACAATACAAAAGAAAATTCCTCTACAGTGTGATCGCTCAATATAAGATAGATTTCTTGGTTATAGTGTTAGGGAGAGGTTCTCTATTGGGTAGATGAGCTTGGCATATGTGCCCATGCAGGAGGACATTGTAGACCTTTTCACGAAGGCTCTACCTAGGGAGAAGTTTGAAGCTTTTCACAAAACTTTGGGCTTACTTCCTTTTGTGGATTGATTGCATATAGCTTGGCACTTCCTTAAACATGAGTGCTAGCTCCTTGTTCATTGCATCACTCCTAGGGGGGATTTGTTGATATATTTGGGTAGTGATGTGTGTGAACACACTAGGATTATCGAGGCACGTTTTTCCCTCTTTAGGACGTTTTATCCCCCGGCTTGTATATATGTTTATAACCCTCACGGGTTACTTATCTTTGTACATTGTAGTGGTAATACATTCAATATTGTGTGTTGTGCTCCAAGCTTCATCTTCTTCCTTGTGTTGTTCGTGTGCTTCCGCAGACGTCTAGCTCCAACAAAGCTATGGTGTTTTTAGCATACCATTTGGAAAGTAGTTTCCCATTAAATTACTTGAAAGTCCAACAAGAAGTATGTGCGCACACAGAGATCAAGGTGGAATTAAGGTTTAAATCAAATAGAAAAAGGACATTCAATACTCTCTCCTTGTTATAAAAAATAAGCGAATGATAAAGCTAATTCTCTTTCTACATAGTTCCTAAATCTCTTTTTTTCTCTCATTGAATTCTTCTCATCGCCCGCATTCAAGCATTAAAACAATAAAAAACAAAGCAATCATAAGTGTTCGAAATTGTTCATTACCAAGAAGAGAGAAGAAAGACTTATGGTAAAACTCTCTCATTCTCTCTCAGCATGATAGCCTGAGAGGTGTGGTCATGGAGAGAGAATCAACACCATAATCGTAAAGTGTCAACATAAAAGTAAAGCATGAACAAGATATTGAATGAACAAGAAAAAGGCAAGGAGCATACCTCGAGATAAACCGCGGGCAAAACCGAATGAGCATGGGTCATTTATTTATAGGTTTATCCTAGGAATTCTCTCTAGAATCTTCTAACCTCCTTATTCACCCCTTTCTATTTTCAGAATCTTCTTCCATTTTCTTTTGCTAATTTTGGAAAATCCCATCTTTCATTTCTATTTTGGGTTTTCTCTTTTTAATTTTCCTAAGTTTTCTTTTTCTAATTTTATTTCTTTTTCTTTTTCTCTTTTTAGTTTTTGGACTAAGGTTTGGTTTCACACCTATGTACAAGTTAAATTAAATTAAAGTGTTAAACGTAGGATAAATTTCAAATTTAAGGCTCAAACATAGGGTTTCAATCGCAAAAAGTTAGGGTTTGCCTATAATTAAGGTCAAACACTTCAATTAATGGTTTTTTCTTACATTTATGGCCTAACATCCTAGGGTTTCCAAGGGTAAAACTAGGGTTTTAAGGGTTAAATTTAGGGTTTCCAAGGGTTCATACCCTAGGTTTGAGGGATTTAGAGTTAGGTTAATGAGCTATTTACAAATATATAGATCTAGTGTACAAAAAAGGCATGGTTTCTCATCACATAAATATAAAATGAATCAAAACATGCACAATTTATAACTCTCTGTAGTAAAAAACACCATATCATTGCCAAAAAACATTGAAATAAATTTGGAAAAAAAATTCTTGATGTGCACTTCCCTAATGGATTTCATCTGGACATCCATGCCTACTAAATCTGCAAATCGTCCCGATGGGCTAACGTGCAAAATCCAATTGAAGCATATCAGGATTCTCTTGAAAACTCTTTTTGGCTTTTATGTTTTTCTTTTCAAAAATTGAAACGTGATATTTATTCATTCCATGCAAATTTATAAAGATTAGTACAAATCTTATAAAATAAAGCAAATGCAAACTTCACAAATGTCTTATTATGTTTTCGCTTCTATAATCAGTCAAGCAATCAAATGAATAAACCGTTGGCTTTGTAGATCTTTTGTTCATTCAACTCCTTCATATCTAGCAACTTATTATAAGTACTATCATATACTAGGCTCTACTAACTGAGTTTGTAGAAATATGCCCCGATTCCCCTATTTATCTCCTACTATCCAAATCTCCATTAGATTTTTTTTTCTTTTTCTTTACTTTTTTATTTTTCTCTTTTCTTTTTCTTTTTCTTTTTCTTTTACACTTATCTTAGCTCAGCTCTTTTTCTTTTTTTTTTTTTTACAAGTTGTTGGAGTTAGATGTCTACGGAAGCACGCGAACAACACAAGGAAGAAGAAGAAGCTTGGAGCACAACACACAAGACTGAATGTATTACTAGAGAATGTACAAAGATAAGTAGCCCATTAGGGCAATAGGCGTATATACAAGTCAGGGGAAAAAAACCTCATAAAGAGGGAAAAAAGTACCCCGGTGGTCCTAGAGTGTTCACACACATCACTACCTAAATATATCAACAAATCCCTCCTGGGAGTGATGTGGTGAACAAGGAACTGGCACTCATGTATAAGGAAGTGCCAAGCTATGTGGAAATCACTCCACAAAAAGAAGTAAGCCCAAAGCTTTGGGAAAGCTTCAAACTTCTCCCTAGGCAGAGCCTTCGTGAAAAGGTCTGCAATGTTCTCCTGCGTGGGCACATATGCGAAGCTGATCTCCCCAGCAGAGAACCTCTCCCTGACATAGTGATAATGCACCTCAATGTGCTCAGTGCAAGCATGGAACACGGGGTTCCTCGCAACTGCCAATGTGCTGTGACTGTCTGTGAAGATGGTGGTGGCAAAAGTGTGACCAACATCCAAATCAGCCATAAGGTGTTTGAGCCACACACACTCAACAGTAGCTGTGAAATCTACCCTATACTCAGCCTCACAACTGGAAGTGGCAATAGTAGGCTCCTTCTTGCTCAACCAAGATATACATGAGCTATCAAGCATGAAGCAAAAGCCACTAGTGGACACACGAGTGTCATAGTAGCCAACCCAATCTGAGTCAGAAAAAGCATGCAAATTTGGCGGTAGTGATCCCCCCTTGGGATAGAACAACTCAAGTAGCTGAGTACCACTCAAGTAGCGAAAGATGCGCTTAACCGTCTGCCAATGCTTGACATGTGGACAATGCATAAACCTGCTCATCTGTGAGACAGAAAACTGAATATTTGGCCGAGTAATGCATAAGTAAATCAGGCATCCAACAGTTTGCTGATAGAGGACAACATCAAATGCATCTCCAGCATCAAGAAGACTCAATCGTAAACCTGTCTCCATAGGAGTGGCAATAGGCTTATAGTCTTCAAGGCCAAAACGCTGCAATAATCGTTTGACACAAAGCCATTCCACCATCAACTTGCATAAATTGAATGCCCAAATAGTGATGCAAATGCGCCAAATCAGACATCTCAAATGAGGCATGCAAATGAGCCTTAAAATCAGCAATATGCCTCTCAATAGGACCAATGAGCAGCATGTCGTCAACATAGAAAACAATGATCAGAAGCACATCATTAGCACACTTAACATATAAGGTGCTTTCAGTTGGACTATTCTCAAAACCATGTGCAATAAGATAGGCATGTATCTTCTCATACCAAGCACATGGTGCTTGCATTAAACCATATAATGCCTTCCTTAACCTGCACACCTGATTTTCATGCCCTTTCTACACAAAGCCACAGGCTGAAAAACATACACTTATTCATGCAAGTCACCATTCAGAAATGTAGTTTTAATGTCCAACTGATGTACATTCCAACCATGATGAGCTGCAAATGCACAGATGCTCTGAACAGTAGTCATAGGGCATGTAGGTGCAAAGGTCTCATCAAAATCAATGCCTCTTTCCTGTGCATAACCCTTTGCAACAAGCCTAGCCTTATATCTTTCAATTGTACCATCCGGTTTATGCTTCAGCTTGTATACCCACTTAGTGCCAATGGCCTTCTCTTTAGCCTCTTTACTTTGCTTCCTTTTCACTCTCCTCTCTGGCTCAGCCTCTTCTTGGTTCTCATCCCTCTTTCTCTATTCCTCTACATTGGCTCTATGCAGGTAGACCAAGAACTAATTTACAGGAAACCTTTATGAAGTCTTCTACACACCACTAGAAATAGGGGGCATAACAACGCCCCGCAATTAAAAAAAAATCGGGGATCGTCACTTTTGCGATGCTGGTGTTGCATAAGTGACACGTTTATTTTCTCTTAAAAAGATATGTCATCACATAAGCGATGTTAGCGTCCCTTATGCGATGCAAAGAAATATGCATCGCAAATAGCGTCGCTAAAGAACGATGCGTTTAATGAGATTGGCAAATTTCTTGTGACAATGGAGCATCATAAGTGACATCTTGGTGTTCCAAAGCATCACATAAGCAATGCTCTAGAATGTTAAAAACAATTTCAATTTCTCATGGCACAATTGATGCAAGAGAGCGAGAGAGAGAGAGAGGGGGGGAGAGAGAGTGAGAGAGAGAGAGATAAACGCTCATCCCATGAAGCAAGCTATGCACACACACACACATACACACACATATTTACACATACACACACATACACACACACATACATATGCATACACACACATATAGACACATAGACACACGCACATACACATAGACGCACACACACACATACACACACACACATATACACATTAATTTACATACACACATACACATGCATACACACACATATATACACACATAGACACATGCATACACACATAGACACACACACATATCGAATTAAACCACATAGACACATGTATCTACACACATAGACACACACACACATACACACATAGACACACACACACACACACATAGACACATACACACACATATATGCATACACACACACACACGTAGAGAAACATACACACACACATACACATACATGCATACATATGCATACATAATGCATATGCATATGCATACATACATACTTACATGCATACACACACATACACACATAGACACACAGACATACACACACATACACATACACACATACACACACACATACACGCACACATACGCACACACAGAGACATACACACACATACACATACATGCATACATGCATACATGCATACATATGCATACATAATGCATATACATATGCATACATACATACTTACATGCATACACACACATATGATTAAATATGCATACATAATGCACATGCATATGCATAGATAAATGCATACAAATACACACGCATAGAAAAATACACACACATACTCGGATTTACACACACATACACATGCATATACACACATACACATGTAGACACACCCACACAAATACACACATAGACACATACACATAATTCATATGCATATGCATACATTCATACATGCATACACACACATACACACACATATACAACATATGAATACATAATTCACATGCATATGCATACATACATGCATACACATGCACACAAAGACACATGCACACATAAACACATACACACTCATAGACACATACACACTTACACACACACACATCCAGACACATTTACACACACATACACATGCATAAAGACACATATATACACACATGGACACACACACATACACACAATCACACATACACATATACCCACACATATACACACACACACATAGACACCCACACTTACACACACACACACATCCACACACATTTACACACACACATACACTGCAACAATGTAACAACTGGAATACTCATGAATGAATGAGTCTCCTCCCAACCTTATGCCTGTATAAATAGCTGCTTGAACTAATGAGGACCACAAATGTAACTAGAGTCCACAAGTGCATGTGCAATCTCCTCCACTCCTTTCATATCCACCACTAGAGTCAATTAGTGGTTGAAGTGATCTCGACCACTACTTTAGTACCTTCCACTAGAGTCCACTAGTGGTTGCTGTACTCACCTCTTGAGTTAAGTCCATTGGACTCAAGTTAACTCACGTTAACTTGAGCTAGAAGGCTCTAGAGCTCTTTGGGCAAAACCCTCTCCCCATGCTCCCATGGGAGTTGAACCCAAGACCTCCTCCTTCACAACCATGAGACTTAACCACTAGGCTTAGTGGATTACTTGAATATGAGAGCACATGACTTATGCTTGAGTCTACTCTTGAGATCTTTGGTCCTTCATACGAGTGACCAAACGGTATCCAATTTTAGATCTATCTAAAGCCATCCGATCCCTGGACCATAGACTTACTTTATTACATACACATGCATACATATAGATATATATACATACACAGGTACATACACACATAGACACACACATACACACATAGACACACACACATACACACATAGACACACACACATGCACACATACATACACACACATATAGACACATATACACACATATATGCATAAACACACACACGTAGAGAGACATACACACCATGCACATACACATACATGCATATATATGGATACATAATGCATATGCATATGCATACATACATACTAACATGCATACACACACATACACACACATGCATACATATGCATACATAGTGCACAAGCATATGCATACATACATGCTTAAATTCATACACACACATACACATGCATACACACACATACACATGCATACACACATACACACATACACACATACACATACACACATATATATGCATACACACACACGTAAAGATACATACACACACATACACATACATGCATACATATGCATATATAATGCATATGCATATGCATACATACATACTTACAAGCATACACAGAGATACGCACACATGCATACATAATGCACATGCATATGCATACATAATGCACATGCATATGCATTTATAATGCACATGCATATGCATACATAATGCACATGCATATGCATACATAATGCACATGCATATGCATACATACATGCTTACATGCATACACACAGATACACATGTATACACACATTCACATGCATACACACATCCACATACACACATAGACATACACATACTTACACACACACATACACACACATAGAGAGACATACACACACATACACATACATGCATACATAATGCATACACATATGCATACATACGTACTTACATGCATGCACACACATACACACACATATGCATACATATGCATACATAATCCACATGCATATGCATAGATACATGCATACACATACACACAAATAGACACACACACATACACACATATGCACACATGTTTACACACACATACACATGCATACACACATAGACACACACATACACACACATAGACACATACACAGATAATGCATATGCATATACATACATACATAATTATATGCATACACACACATACACACACATGCATACATATGCATACACACATACACACGTAGAGAGACACACACACACATATATTCATATTAAAATTCATCGTAATTCCTATCGGAGGACACATGTGAAGTCGTTGCATGGGTAGGAGGTGGTAGAGTGCCCTGTGATTGATCAGAATCTGATTATAACAATAAACAAAAAAATATATCAGTTATGTATCTATCAAATATATTTAAAATTAAAACTTTGATATACTTATAGTATGTAGTTCTTGCGCGATTAGGAGATGGTGCTGGATTTCCATGTGATTGATCGGAATCTATAAATTATTGTATTTGATATTAACAATCTGATTATTTACATACATAAACATTTACATATACATATTTACACATACACACATATTCACATATACACATTTACACATACACATATATTCACATATACACAAATACACATTATTGTGGGATAAATGCATGTATTTTGTATGAATGAGTGTATTTGCAAGCATGTGTATGTGTGTACATATATATGTGGATATGTATATGTTTGTTTATGTTATATGTATGTATATGTGTATATGTATGCATATATGTATGTGTATATGTTTGCATGTAAATGTGTATGTGTATGTGTATGTGTGTGTATATATGTGTATGTATTTTGATTCTTTTCTTTGTTTGAGATTAAATTAACAAGAGATATTGTATGGTGGAAAAGAATAAGAGGCAACCTAACATACGACCTAAGACATGGAAGTTTTTTTGTAGACAGCTACATCTTCAGGAGTCATTTCTTGAGAAGAGGGTAAACAAATTAATAGTTTATATTTATAATTTTCATATATTTTAGTATTTTTTACATTTAATTTATGTATTTCTTTTTTCTTTAAATAAACAGGCTGCTGCAAAGAAGAGAGTTGAGTTGGGCCACACATCGCACCTAAACGAGATGGGCCATCATGGTTTTGCAACTACATTTGTAAGTATATGTGTTACTGTGAGTATAATTTTTATTTTAGTTAAAATGCAAGAAACTAATCGTTTTTATTTATTTCAATGCAGCGAAAGGATTATGGCCGATATCCTACGCAACATGAGATCGAGTATGCTATAGATTTTGGATATTGCCGTTTGAGCGAGTATATGCGAGATCATCTAGATGCCTTTGTGAGTATTATTAAATTTTATATAATTCTTTTATTTCTATGGATGTTTTAATTGTTTTACTCATTTATGTTTGTTATATGTAATACATGAGTATCATGGAGAGGCAGATATGGATGAGGTGCAGAGACAGACATAGGAGGGACAATCTCGATTGTCACAGGGTGATCATGATGATGAGGATGATCATGCTGCTGATGATGATGATCATCATCATCATCATCATCATGATGATCATCATCATGATGATGATGATGATTAGGATTTTTTATTATGACATTGGATATGTATTTACATTGATATATATATATATATATATATATATATATATATATATATATATATAATATATATATATATATATATATATATATTCTATATATTCTATATATTATTCATTATAGATATGTTTTGAATTGTGTGTATGGTATTAAGTTATGCAAAGTTTTGTTCTATTGATTGTTATTATTGTTTATATTAAGCATGTGTTTTAGTACTTTAATTATATAATTCATTCATATGTGTTTATGTATGTGCATGTATATGTGTGTAATATATGTGTGTGTATGAATATATGTACATATGTATATGTGTACATGCATGTATGTGCATGTGCATGTGTAAGTGTATATGTGTATGTGTGTGTATGTGCATGTGCATGTGTATGTGTGTGTATATGTATGTATGTGCATGTACAAGTGTATATGTGTTTGTATGCGCATGTGCATGCGTAAGTGTATATGTGTATGTGCACATGCATGTGTATGTGTATATGTATATATGTGCATGTGCATGTGTATGTGTGTGTATATGTATGTGCATGTGCATGTGTAAGTGTATACATGTATATATGTGTATGTGCATGTGCATGTATATGTGTGTGTATATGTATGTGCATGTATATGTCTAAGTGTATGTCTATATGTGTGCATGTTCATGTATATGTGTATATGTATGTATGTGCATGTGTGTGTATGTGTATATGTGTGTCTACATATGTGCATATATACGTTTATGTGTGTGTATATATACATATGTGCGTATGTATGTGTATGTGTATAAACATATACAAGTGTATGTATATGCATGTGTATATGTATGAAACATGCATGTGCGTGTGGATGCATTTCCATTTCCATCCATGTGCATGCATGTGGATGTGCATATACATGTATTTAAGTATATGTGAATATATATATATATATATATATATATATATATATATATATATATATATATATATATATATATATATATATATATATATATATATATATATATATATATATATATATATATATATATATATATATATATATATATATATATGCAATAATGCTTGCATGCAACTCTTTTTATGTGGTTGTAGAAATGTTTGTGCATATGCATGTGTATGTGTGTGTATGTGTAAGTGTATGTGCACATGTATTGTGTGTATATATGTGTGTGTATGTGCATGTGTATATGTGTATATGTGTGAACGTGCATCTTCATCATGTATAAGTGTATATGTGCATTTCAATAAGTGTCAGTATGCTAACTAATGAAAATAACAAAAATCAAATGATATACAGAGAATGGAAATAGTACTTATAATAGTTAGCCATATTTTTTGCTTGGTTAATAACCTGCAATAAAGAGAGAGAGAGAGAGAGAGAAAGAAAGAGAGAGAGGGAGCTAGAAAGAAAGAAACAGAGACAGAGAGACAATAAGATAGAGATTAGCCAAAACCATAATTTTGCATATACTTGTTTCAGCTCCTTAGCGTAGCAATTGCGAACATTGGAGAGCTCTTCGATCAGATGCATGAACATGCCGATCGAAGAGCCTCCAACATTTTAAAGTTGTTGTCAATAGGCCGTGGTGTTAGCGATGGTAGGGCATTGTAAAAACCATTGCAATTGGCATTGCATAAGCGATGTTATTTACTGTCGCTTATGTGATTGAAAAAAGCATCCTTTATGTGATGTTTTTTTAAATTGTTGCTCTAGCGACACTCATTTTGAGCGTTGCACATCCGATCCCACCACATGTGGAAAAAAATGTCATTTTTCTCGTCGTTTAGTCGACGGTCCACGCCCAACGCTTGTTGTGATGCTTTTTGCAATTTTATAGGGATGAACTTGTGTCGCCTTAACCGTCGCTATGCACTTGTATTCCTTCTAGGTTGCATGGTCGCATCCCTAGATCTCACTAAAGCTCCTGTAGAGTAATTCCTTTGTAGTTGAGGCCTAGTCTCCTCTCCATCCCCTCCCTCTAGAAGCTCTAACTGTGTTGCAGATGTGCTAGAATTATTACTCTAACAATTCTCATAAAGTTTCCTCATTCCTCCCTTCCTCTAGTTCACAGGTAGATGAATGTAGGCCCTAAAGTCACAGAGTTTCTTATCTATATGTGTCACTAACTGATGTTCCTTGGCTTGCTTCAACTCTTCACATGCATAGGAAAAATATTCATGTGCATCACAACACACACAACTTTTTACCCATCCAAACCCACCACTTGTTCATCTCTTGAACGGCCCTATATTGATTTGGTATGTGGGTTGAAGTGGTCGTGCAAGTGTCTACTCAGGAATAGGCTACACTAGAGGTGCACGCTAAGGCATCACATACCCTTGCATATTTGGAGTAGGCATAGCATTCCTTTGAATTGGATCAACATACTAGGGCTTGCCTGAGGAGTGGGATCCCCATACCCCATAGAATAGAATTTATTGTGTATGCTGGCCAATTCTTTACACATGGATGATTGCACTACCATAAGGCTCTCTATTTGCCTGCTTATGATCTCAAGTTTCAACTCCATTGGTGATCACGAAGTGGATAAACATTAGCACAAGTTGATGCTGCAGGCACGTTCCGAATTGCTCGAAGAGGTGCCTCCCTAGGTGGTTATGGAGCCATTTCTTTCCATTTATCATATAATATAGCCTATGATTTGCCTCATATGGGCAACTACTTCCACTTCTCTCCTAACTGTGGCCCAGTCTTTCGTCAATCCAAACCTATTACCAGACTCTTCTATCCGTCTGTTGACTTCAATCCTATCATCAAGACTTAAGATCTTAAGAAAGGAAATGACTAAGACAAGCTTTAATGAATCCAAGTCAGCCTGAGGAAGCTGGGTGTATCTTCTCAAAAACCCATTTAAGAAATGTGCAAGGGATTTAGTGCATTTCGGGGAATTCACCCACGGCAGGAACCCCTCTCTATTGTGGTGATAAAAGTCCTCTAAATAAAATAACTTATGAAGTTCCTTTCTAAATTCAGTCAAAGCCTTTTCTACGTGGACTGATATGGATGCCAATATAGATCCTAAAACTAGTCTGACAACTATGCTAAAGAAAGAAAGCACACTACGATGGCATGGCTTTTTGCGAAAGTTTTGGAGAAACTCGACTTTTTCTAAATTTGGTAGATCACCCACTTCTTTGGGAGGGCAACGATCAAACTCTGATATAGGGAGACCTATGCATCAACACAGACGATGCACAGAAATCAGAGAATTATCTTGTGATTGAGACCGAGAGTGAGAGTGAGAGTGTGATTGAGAGTGCGAGTGTGAATGCGATTGTGATAGCTCGGGGGTGGTCGGGAGGTAGAGGCTTTGTCAAGAAGCTATTGTCCAAAGCTATTGTTACCATTGATTCACATCTATAATATCAAAATTCTTCCTTCTCTGCATCATATTTGTTTCTACTCTTCCGCATAATATTTTCTCTTACCTTGTGCAATCTCTATGTTCTTCTCTCCTCTGTTATTTTGGAGTGATTAAAAGATTGTGATTGGGGATAGACTGTGATTGAGGAAATGCAACAAGTGGTATCAGAGCAACAATTCAGAAGCTTCTAGGAGAATTACACAAAGAACGAGGCAAAAACCAACTAGAAGGACCAACAATTTTTTTTGTGGAGCTAAACAAAGACGAAGGTGGGGGAACATCTACTGTACCTCGCAGAAAACAAAAAGGCAATTGTGAAGATATGGAACGAGCGGAAGTTGCCCTTAAACAAGTCTTCAAGAAGAAAAGGTTGAATGATTTTGATAGTGAGAAGAAGAGTTGGGAAGATCTTGAGGCATGGATTGAACAATCGGAGGATTTCTTTGATCTTGGACAATTTAGTGAAGAGTCCAAGGCAAAAGATGGGATCCTACACCTGCATGGGATTGTGAAGCTATGGTGGAAGTTGTATATGCAGACTCCAACGTGTTCTAGTCCAGTTCTATGGAAGGAATTTAGAGAACAATCTGAAAAACGCTATTGTTCTCCACACTAGTGTATGAGAAGAAGATGGAGTTCTATAATTTTTGACAACACAAAAGTGATAAGGATAGCTTATTTGTTGATGAGTACAAAGAGAAGTTCCTACGTCCTCATAAATATGCATTAGAGGTAAGTGGTAACCGTCTAAAGAGTAAATTTATTGAAGGGCTTCATGAGGAACTTTGCTATCAAGTCAAGGGATCTGGATGCATTCATTTCTTGATGTTATTGCAATGGCCAAAAACTTTGAGAAGATGGAGAAGTTTAATTTACAGAAGTCAAATAGAAGCAGATTCATTGCAACGGGACATAGGCCACAAAGACCTATTGCAATGAACATGAACAATTCAAAGAAGACTCCATCTTCAAATAACCATAGCAAGAATCCGAGCTCAGGTGGAAAATCAAAGAAGGTGTCAACCAATCGAGTGGCAACAAGAACCTAATTTTATTGAGAGGTCAAAAAGACTTGGTCTGTGTTTTCACTGTGGGGAGCAAGGGCATCGGACATATGAGTGCTCGAATAAGGCAGTCTTTCCGCCCGGAGAGTCAAAAGCGATAAACATCATAGAGGAGGGTACAATTATTGAGGAAGCAGATGATGGAGGTAAGTGTTGTGACTGTACTTTACATTGCATGGTGGTTAGTTCTTTCCCAAAGGCTTCTGTAATCACGATTTTGGGTATGATTTCTGCGCATAAAATGAGATTTTTGATCGATTCAGGTAGTACCCATTGTTTTCTATCTTTCAAATTGGTACAGAATTTAGGGATAGCCCTAAATATACAGATAACCAAACCTGTAGAGATGGCCAATGGACGATTACACTATATGAGGGATATATTGAAAACCTTAAATTTACTCTTTTTGATAGGTGCTTTTCTAGAAGTTTCCATGTAATTGAGACGAAACAAAGTGATGCAATCATAGGCATGGATTGGTTAATTAAAAATTCTCAGATGATGAATTATGAACAAAGAATGATCACTTTAAAGCTAGATGCTGAATCTATTCATATTCTAGGTGATGCCTATAGCCCTAAACCTATCCTTATTTCTGCTACGCAGATAATTAAAGGTATACATGATGGTTGTAGAACATTTATATTGTATGTAAACAACATGCAAGAAGAAGATAATGAGGAAAGTGTTTCGAATTATGTCCAAAATATTTTGAAAGAATATGCAGATATATTTCCACAAGAGTTGCCTCGTATACCTCCACCTAGGCAGATTGATCATGCCATTGACCTATATCCACAGAGTGAACCATGTTCTAGAGCACCCTATAGATTTAACATCGATGAATTAAAGGAGATTAAGATTCAATTAGATGATCTCTTGAAGAAAGGCTTGATAAGACTGAGTGTCTCACCCTGGGGTGCACATGTTTTATTTTAGAGGAACAAAGATGGCTCTAATAGACTATGCATTGACAATAGGGGGTTGAATAAAAGAACATTTAAGAATAAGTATCCACTCCCTCACATAGATGACTTATTAGGTCAATTAAGTGGAGCGATTGTATTCACTAAGATTCACTTAAGATCTCAATATCACCAAATTAGGATCAAAACAGAGGATACTCCTAAGATAGATTTTCAAACACGATATGGTCACTATGAGTTCACGGTTTTACCTTTTGGGTTAACAAATGCTCCTACCACATTTATGTGCTTGATGAATAATATTTTTTACGATTACCTAGATGAATTCATCTTAGTATTTCTTGATGATATATTTGTATACTCTAAAGATGATTCTGAGCATGCAGTACATCTCAAGAAGACTTTGCCAACTCTTCGGGAACACAAATTGTATGGAAAAAAGAGTAAGTGTTACTTTGCTAAGGATAAACTTGAGTATCTGGGAAGAGTAATATCAAAAGAAGGAATCCTTATAGATGAAGATAAGGTAAAAACAATAGTTGATTGGAGGATTCCTAAGATTGTAAGGGATGTTAGAAGTTTTCTTGGGTTGGCACAATATAAAAGAGCACATATTAAGGATTTCTCTAAGAAAGCTACTCCCCTCACAGAATTGACTAAAAAGAATGTAGGATTGGCATGGAGTGATGCGTGTCAATAATCATTTGAAACATTGAAACAAAAAGTCATTCAAAATTGTGTTTTGAAAATACTAAAAATGGGAAAGCCTTTTGTGGTTGCATGTGATGCAAGTGATAGTCAGATAGGATGTGGTCTTTCACAGGATGGTAGGGTGGTCAAATATGAGTCCAGAAAATAAGAAAACATGAACTTAACTATCGTACAATGAATTTAGAAATGCTTCCTATTATGCATGCACTTAAGCATTGGAGACATCTATTGTTAGGGGTTAAGTTTGAATTGAAAACAGATCATCAGAGTCTAAAATTTATTTTCATACAACCACTGCTTAACAACATGCAGAAGCATTGGATTGAATTATTAAGTGAGTATGATTTTGACATTAAGTATCTGGCTGGTATGGAAAATAAGGTTGCTGATTCATTGAGTCGGAGGCCTTTGGGTAATGTTTTTTCTGTAATAAATTCTAATTTCTCAATCAAATTCAATAAGAGATAAAACACGATCCTTTTTATGCATCTATTTTGAATTCTTTGAATGCGAAGAGGGGATCGATGTATGAGGAAAAATTTTAGTTGTAGAATGGAACATTGTATTGTAACAACCGACTATGCATATCTTTGAAATATCCATTAAAAGTTAAAATATTGCATGATTGTCATGATGCAACTTTTTCTACAGATTGAGGTTATTCAAGGACCTATGTTAAAACAAAGTATTCTTACTTTTGGCCATGTATGAAGCGGGATATTAGAAAATATGTAAGGGAATGTTTGAAGTGCCAACAGGTGAAATCGGACTTTAAGAGGATGCCTGGAATGCTTCAACCTTTGGATGTTCCAAATGAGAAGTAGGAGTCTATTTCTATGGACTTTATCACTAAGCAACCTATGATCAGAAGTAAGCATGATACCATCTTTTTTTGTAGCCGATCGACTTACCAAGATGGCACATTTCTTTCCTATGAAAAAGACTGATACTACATTGAATGTTGCAAGAATCTTTGTAAAATAAATTTTTCGATTGCATGGAATGCCTAAAAGCATAATTTTCGATAGAGATTCTAGATTTATGTCAATCTTTTGTAGAGCAACATTTGAATCGATTGGAAGTCAAGTTAGTACGAGTACAACTTTCCATCCACAAATTGATGGGGAAACCGAGAGGGTTAACAGGGTAGTTGAAGATATGTTGCGTATGTATGTGAATGAAAAGTAGGATAATTAGAGTGAATATTTACCCTTGGTTGAGTTTGCATACAATAGTGCATGGCATGCATCTATAAAAATGACTTCGCTTGAAGCTATGTACAGTTATAATTGTTTGACTCCACCTTCATTTTTGGGTTTTCCAAATAAAGTAGAAGTGTCCAAAGAAATGCTTGAAAAAATGGATGAGGAACTTAGGAAAATTAAGAAGCACATAAAAGAATCTCATAAAAGAAAAAAGAAATTCTATCATTTAAAGAGAAGACCACTTGAAATTCAAGTTGATGATATGGTATCTCTTAAAGTTAATCATCACCGATCCAACTTGTTGCCACGGAAGGATCATAGACTTTCTCCTCGATATGCAGGTCCTTTTAAAGTTTTGAAAAAGATTGGATCTATTGCTTATTTGCTGGAATTACCTAAACATTTAAATGTGCATCCTGTATTTCATGTTAGCTTACTTAATGAGATATGTATCTAATGTTTCTCATGTTTTGCAGGACAATTATAAGCTGAAGGATGATGGCTCCTTTGAGCTTCAACCTAAAATAATATTAGACAGAAGGAAAAGATTTCTTAGAAATGGATCTATAGTAGAAATTTTAGTGAAATGGCACTCATACCCAATAGAAGATTCGAGTTGGGTAAACTTGGATGATTTTCTAAAACATTATCCTTCTTTCCAAATCTTAGGACAGAGTTCTTAAAGGGGGGAAGAAATGTAATAAGCCTGTTTTCTAGTGAAATAATTCATTTTGAACTTTTTGAATTTCATTGTGGGGATAATGCTTAGAATGAATAATTAGGTCATTTATGCATGTAGGAAAAATTTTGGGTTGGAAAGTTTGATATTCTCTCTCTAGACCTTATTCGCATCATGTTTTCTAGTGGAATTTTGAAGGTGAAGATGAAAGAATTAAGGAAAACTCTGTATGAGAGAAAGGTAGAGCAAGTATAAGAGAGGGCTTATCTTATTCTTTTTGAATCCGTGATTCTGATGCTCACGTGTCACCATGTCTAATTATGGATATTTTTGGATATGTCTTTTTGGTGTTTTTCTCCTATTTTTGACAAGTATGCTAAAGAAAGAAAGCACACTATGATCGCATGGCTTTTTGCAAAAGTTTTGGAGAAACTCAACTTTTTCTAACTTTGGTGGATTGCCCACTTCTGTGGGAGGGCAACGATCAAACTCTGATATACGGAGACCTACGCATCAACACAGGGGATGCACAAAAATCTGACAATTATCTTGTGATTGAGAGTAAGAGTGAGAGTGAGAGTGTGATTGAGAGTGCGAGTATGAATGCGATTGTGATAGCTCGGGGGTGGTCATGAGGTAGAGGCTTCATCAAGAAGCTACTGTAACCATTGATTCACATCTATAATATCAGAATTTTTCCTTCTTTGCGTCATATTTGTTTCTACTCTTCCACATCGGATTTTATTCTACCTTGTGCAAATTCTCTTCATTCTTCTCTCCTCTATTATTTTTGAGTGATCGACAGATTGTGATTGGGGATAGACTACGACTCAGGAAACATAATAGTTTCCAAGGCTAAAACTAGGGTTTTAAGGTTTAATTTAGGGTTTCTAAGGGTTCAAACCCTAGGTTTCATGGGTTTAGAGTGAGGTTAATGAGCTATTTACAGATATATAGATCTAATGTACAAAAATGGCATGATTTCTCATCACATAAGTTTCAAATCAATCAAAACATGCACAATTTATAACTCTCTATAGTTAAAACACCATACCATCGCTATAAAACATTGAAATAAATTTGAAAAAAAAATCTTGATGTACACTTACCTCAGGGATTTCATCCCCACATTGCTGAATCTGCTAGCCATCTATGAGGTTGTAAAAAGTGTCCCACACACTTTTGTTACAATTTTGAGAGCATATTCTCATCCTTGGAATCCCAATTCAGCTTTTGAGAATTGAATGCATCAATAGGAGGGCTTGAAGCTAGAAGAAGGCCTATTTTTAAGCAAAGGAGTACATAGCACCCAAGGTCAATAACACTCAAGTATGGTTTCAAACCAATAAGGAACGAAGCGAATGGGGAATAAATGAGTTAACAAGGCTAAAAGAATCTATGATTATTCCATACGAGGTCTCAAGAAAGCTTGTAATGCATGGAGCAAAAAGCTTGTGGAGTACATATTTACTTTCCAAGATCAATTAGGTGATGGAGACCTTTTCTTATACCGCAAAAACAATAGGAAACCTAGTTGCATACATATGCATATATGTAAATGTATGCATATCTGTAGATGACCTAATGATAGTATGAAGTGATGATGCAGTTATGAAGTTGATTAAGGCCAACCTTATAAAGAAATTTAAGATCTATCATTTTGTAACACCTAAAGTCTTTTCAAGGATTGAAGTATAACAAACGATGTATATTTGGGAAAAAAGGAGTACTTGTTATATGTTATATACCTAAGATATGAGTAGATGTAAGCGACTTGGAGAACCTATACACTCAGAGATAAAGTTATGTGTAGGTCAATGAAAGCCACTTGAAGATATTATAGCAAATAGAAACATAGTTCGGAGCTCAAAATATGCAACAAGCACATAACCAAATTTGATACATGCTGTAGAGATATTCTCTCAATTTTTGAGTTCCCCAATTCATGTTCATTTAAATGGAGCTAGAAGAGTTCTAAGATATATAAGCACGCACTAAACCAAAGTCTATTATACACTTTTTAGGATAAACTACAACCCTAGGGATCTATGGATGTATGCATGCATAGATACATATATGTGTGTGTGTATGTGTACATGCTTACATCCAAACATAAATAGATGCATAAACACCACTCTACATACACATGAAACATACAACTTGAGTGTTATATATGTAGATATATTTAGTTGTATGCTTAAATAAAAGAACGTTTTTGTTTTGTGGGAATGGTTTTTTTTTCAAGTGGAATGTTGTTTATTTTCTGCAACTGTTTGTATTGCCTTCATGCCTTACTTTTCGGTGGACAGTACAAAATGTCATCTTGCAAGTGTGTTGTCTCCCGATTGCCTGCATGCCTTTACATAAGTTTCCTCTTAGTTCCTTTATCTAGGAGATATGCTCACAGATAATGCATACATACGTACATATATACATATATATGTATACATTACATACATAGTTACATATATACATATGTACAAACATACACTCTGAATATGCTAGAATAGACTACAGATCTATAGTTATGTACACTCACAATGTCAAGAGCTCAACAAGGATAAATTTAGACTCGAATCTATCCTTGCAATGATCAAAATGAAATGAAACAACTGGACTTGAAATATAACTCTTAAACAATGATATATAGCTAAACTAAGATCTCTAGCTATATGCAAACATACGCTAGTAGGGGGCAGCTTACCTTAGCCTAGCTTGGACTAGCCTTCTTCATTGCCCAAATGTTCAGACCTTACACGATGTGTCATGACTTTTTTTTAATATAAAGGAAGTTCGGCATTAGCCTACTCTCCCGGACTTGAATTAAATAAAGAAAAGTACAAGAGAAGGGGACTAGTGCCCACGGGACCCCCCAAATCCCACAAAGCAGGGGAAGCTTTTACAGAGCTTAGATGACATTACAAAGAAGGTTAATTACCCTCTCATCACCCTCATGTGGGGCCCACTTGGGTTTAAGCTTGTTATCGATCAAAAGGAGTACTTGATGATGCCTAAAGGGGGGGGATTTTTTACAGTTGACAATCCTTTTGCCAAGGAGGAACAACGATTTCTCAATTGACCACTCCTTGGGGGAGTCACCGAAGTTGAAAGCACATCTTTCCCGCCTGATTTTCCATAGGACCTCCCCTCTGATGGCATTCCAGAGAGTCGCGGAGTAGCCGATCGCTTCTCCCAGCAGGGCTTGCTGCCAACTGAGACGTTTTTGAAGTCTAATTCTCTTTCCAACCACCTGCCAGAGTCTGTTGGAGTTGGGGCAGGTAAAGAAGATGTGTGAAACATCTTCGATAGACCGGTAGCAGCGTTTGCACCAGGGAGGGATCCCACAAATTTTGCTAGCCTTAAGGTTGGTCCAGATTCCATGATGAAGAATTTGCCATAAGAGGACAAACTTTTTGATTTCTATGAGGGGGTGCCAGATAGCCATGAACTTCATGTCCCACCGAAGCCGCGTCCATGACAGGCACCACTTTTTGTTGAGGTTAACCTGATAGTCGATCGTTTCTTTGATGTTCGGGATTTTTGATAGGCTATTCCCATTGTGCCATTTGAGACCAAGCGAGCTCGACATGACGTGTCCCATGAGAAGGCGAACTTTGTGTCGGTCCCAGGCGAGACATCTGCTTTGCAAAGTGTTCCATTCTTCATGCGAAATGTTGATGCTAGGGTCAATATCCTCAAAGTTGATCCAGCGGTTGGTGTCTTGTTTCCAGAGATGTTTCCATTTTTTGAAGCCTTTGTTCCATAGCTTCTTGGCATTTTGAATGTTCCAAGATTCCACACTCCGGATGCCATGGATCGGAAACCAGATAGAGTCGTTTTGTCTGATACCGGCAGCCCACTTCCAGTCTTCACTTATTCTTGTGAAGCTTTTGACTTTATTCCAACTCTTCCAAAGGGAGCACACCAGATTACAGCCTTTCGGGAAGACGGGGATCGGGGAGAACAGCAAGGTCAAGATGTCAAGATTCTTCCAATTTGGGAAACCCATGAGCGCCAACTCATTCTTATTTCTGAAGATCAACTTCCACCAAGCCTTAATCATTGTAGCACCCCTCCTCTTTCTCTCTCCCCACCCCTTGCGCCCCCTTCTCCACCCCACTACTCCACCCCACCACCCCACCTCACTCCCCCACCCCACCACCCCCACCCCACTCCCCCATCCCACCACCCCACCCCTTGCGCCTCTCCCTCTCTCTCTCCCTCTCTCTCTCTCCCCACCCCTTGCCCCTCTCCCTCTCTCTCTCCCGTTCTCTCTCTCTCCCCACCCCTTGCGCCCCCCTCTCCACCTCACTCCTCCATCCCACCACCCCACCCCACTACTCCACCCCACAACCCCACCCCACGACTCCACCCCACCACCCCACCCCACTCCCCCATCCCACCACCCCACCCCACTCCCCCATCCCACCACCCCACCCCTTGCGCCTCTCCCTCTCTCTCTCCCGTTCTCTCTCTCCCCACCCCTTGCGCCCCCCTCTCCACCTCACTCCTCCATCCCACCACCCCACCCCACTACTCCACCCCCCAACCCCACCCCACGACTCCACCCCACAACCCCACCCCACGACTCCACCCCACCTCCCCACCCCACTCCCCCATCCCACCACCCCACCCCACTCCCGCATCCCACCACCCCACCCCTTGCGCCTCTCCCTCTCTCTCTCCCCACCCCTTGCGCCTCTCCCTCTCTCTCTCTCCCGCTCTCTCTCTCCCCACCCCTTGCGCCCCCCTCTCCACCTCACTCCTCCATCCCACCACCCCACCCCACTACTCCACCCCACAACCCCACCCCACGACTCCACCCCACCACCCCACCCCACTCCCCCATCCCACCACCCCACCCCACGACTCCACCCCACCACCCCACCCCACGACTCCACCCCACCACCCCACCCCACTCCCCCATCCCACCACCCCACCCCACTCCCCCATCCCACCACCCCACCCCTTGCGCCTCTCCCTCTCTCTCTCTCTCCCCACCCCTTGCGCCTCTCCCTCTCTCTCCCGCTCTCTCTCTCCCCACCCCTTGCGCCCCCCTCTCCACCTCACTCCTCCATCCCATCACCCCACCCCACTACTCCACCCCACCACCCCACCCCACGACTCCACCCCACCACCCCACCCCACGACTCCACCCCACCACCCCACCCCACTCCCCCATCCCACCACCCCACCCCACTCCCCCATCCCACCACCCCACCCCTTGCGCCTCTCCCTCTCTCTCTCCCCACCCCTTGCGCCTCCCTCTCTCTCTCTCTCTCTCTCTCTCTCTCTCTCTCTCTCTCTCTCTCTCTCTCTCTCTCTCTCTCTCTCTCTCTCTCTCTCTCTCTCTCTCTCTCTCTCTCTCTCTCTCTCTCTCTCTCTCTCTCTCTCTCTCTCTCTCTCTCTCTCTCTCTCTCTCTCTCTCTCTCTCTCTCTCTCTCTCTCTCTCGCTCTCTCCCCATCCCTTGCGCCCCCTCTCCACCTCACTCCTCCATCCCATCACCCCACCCCACTACTCCACCCCACCACCCCACCCCACGACTCCACCCCACCACCCCACCCCACTCCCCCATCCCACCACCCCACCCCACTCCCCCATCCCACCACCCCACCCCTTGCGCCTCTCCCTCTCTCTCTCCCCACCCCTTGCGCCTCTCTCTCTCTCTCTCCCGCTCTCTCTCTCCCCATCCCTTGCGCCCCCTCTCCACCTCACTCCTCCATCCCACCACCCCACCCCACGACTCCACCCCACCACCCCACCCCACTTCCCCATCCCACCACCCCACTCCACTCCCCCATCCCACCACCCCACCCCTTGCGCCTCTCTCTCTCCCTCTCTCTCTCTCCCCATCCCTTGCGCCCCCCTCTCCACCTCACTCCTCCATCCCACCACCCCACCCCACTACTCCACCCCACCACCCTACCCCACGACTCCACCCCACCCCACGACTCCACCCCACCACCCCACCCCACTCCCCCATCCCACCACCCCACCCCACTCCCCCATCCCACCACCCCACCCCTTGCGCCCCTCGCCCCCTCACATGCATACGTGCTGCCACTCCCTCCACCTGCACACATGCGCCTCCCCAACCGTTACACACCCACCCCCGCACAATTTTGGTGACAATTCTTCCTTCCAAGTAATCTCAGGAGATGGCGGATATGGAGTCTGATGAATATGAGGAACCCATTCTACAAAATGTTAGCATGAAAGAAGAAATGAGGCTTATGAAGAGGAGGAAGAAGCTCCTTCTGGTCCAAGAGTTCAATATGTTTCACAGTTATCAGTCATCATCGGAGCTAATAAAGACTTGAAATTAGAGTGGAATTGTTAAAAAGTGAAAGTGGATAAACAAATGTTGCTGCCAACCATTCACGGTGACTACCTATTTTTGGACCAATCCAAATCAAGAGGAATATTTGACCTACCCCCAATTTTGGGTGATTAACCGGCGCGTGATCAGTGGACGTGAAGATTCGGCAAGGCTCTCTTGGCCTATTGGGGCCTATAAAAGCAATGGATTTTTGCTCATTGGGGTACATTTTTTGGAGTTACTTTGACGCGTGTATACGTGCAGAAGTTCTCTCTTGCACTTGGTGGTTTCATGCCTATTGTAGGAGCTACTCTGTAGTGTGGATACAGAGGGTAGGCTTCTCAGTGGAGGGCTATGAGCACTATAGTGTAAGAGAGTGTCTTGGATTTTCTTTCTTTTCTGTGAGACACTATTGGTGTTAAGCTCTATTCTCTTGAGCAATTCCTTCATCATTTGTATTGATCTGTATTTATCTGCATAGATTACCACGAAGCTCTGAGCATTAGTTTTTGAGCATTTCCTTGACAAATCTTGTAATCATCTGAATCGAATCAAGAAGTGTATGGTCTTCCTTGGTCAATTGTTGTCCATATTTTCTGAAGTATCTCCTTGTTATCTACCTGATCACAGAAATGTTAAAGGGTATACTTCCCTAAAGAGAACCCCCCTTGAGTAGGCGACGTACTGGATGTGTTAATCTTTAATCTCTACTTTTGTTAAAAGTGGATACCCCAGTACCTCCTCTACAGTTTGGCACGCCCGATGGGACCTTTGCATTTCTGTGAGAAGTATTTTTGCCCTATTGCAATTGTGAATAGGTACATGACCCATACACGAGCAGATAAGGAATCTCTTCGTGTTCGAAGGAGCCTTAACAAGTTAGCAATAACCACGGCTAGTGAGTCTACCTCCCCTCTGTCCTCCCTAAATTTATCGATTGATTTGGGTCGACACCATTGTCAAAAGAAGGGTATAGGAGAACTCTAGACTTCTCCTCAGATACGTCAGAAGAGACACCAGTCCAAATGGAGGATCTTTCTCATTTGCTCTCCAGATTAAACATCAAGTTCCCTACCTTCAAGGGACATGCATATGAAGATGCTGATGATCATGTGAGGAGATTTATCTCTTTATGCCGTGGACGTGGTCTGCAGAATAGAGAAGATGCAATGTTGGCACTTTTTCCATCCACATTGGAGGGTCTTGCAGATAAATGGTTTAGTCAATATGCAGATGGCCATTTCACTACTTGGGAGGCTCTGAAGACGGCTTTCTCACAAACATTCAGACCAAGTGACTCCTCGGAAAGAGATCTAGATCAGCTAGAGAATTTCAAGCTAAGACCAGGTGAATCTTTTCATGAACTTCACACTAGAACACTTGTTGCGCGTCTGCCACATGCCCCAGGTGACTTTTTGGTTAAAAAGTGGATAGAAAAGGCTCTGCCTAGGTCATCTCAGCAGAAGCTTCGTGAATCTCTTAGATTGGATGCGACCCTCAATGATTTTGTTGCAGCGGCATCGCGCATTGAAGAAGCAAGGCAACATTTTGAAGGGGATACACAACCAAAGTATGCTGCAGATCTGGATCCTATTGAGCAACTGAGAAGGGAATTGGAAGCATTGAAGATGCAACAAAATCAACAAGAAGAGAAGGTCTTGCCACCACTGCGTCGCACTGATGATGAAGTAGCCCAGCTTCGCCGAGAGTTAGAAGATTTGAGGACTACTCAGGATATAAGGAGGCAAATTTGGTGCACAATTTGTAACAACAATGGACATTCCAATGCTAATTGTCCCAACAAGGTAAGCTGTCAATTTTGTGGGAAAGATGGGCATGAAGCTAGAGATTGCTACTATCTCAAGGGAACACAGCAGCAAGGTAACCCTCAAAATTTGGATTCATATTATGCTAGTACTTCAAATATAGCTAATAGAGAAGAGAATCAGCCTGCGAAGCCTAGATATAATAGACCTTTGATGTGCTACCGTTGTGGTGAGTACGGCCACATGCAAAATAGGTGTTCCCTCCCAGAAGATGCACCTCCTTGTCAACATTGTCCAGAAGCCAAGGATCATTATACCAAAGATTGCCCAAGAGGTCGTCCTGCTCCAATTCATATGATTGCAGTCTCTCCACATGAAGAAGGAAAAACCACCCAGACTTATGTTGTTTCATCCTCTGCTATGCCCATGATGACCAGAGCTAGGCAAGCAGCAGCAAACCTTAGGGGGGAACAACAAGGAATTCAGGAGAAAGAGGAAGAAAAGAAGTCTGGATGGAAGAACCAAGTGGAAATTGAAGAAGCTTATGAAGAAATGACTACTTCTCTAAGGGGCCAATCAACACGTCTACAGGAAAATACTCAGGACGTAAACATGGAACAGATCTTGAAAGGTATTCATAACAAGGTTAGTCTATATGAACTTATAAGGATGGATTCAAAAATAAGAAGTGATTTACTGAAGATTATACACTCTGCTCACTTGGTCCAATCACCTAGTATAGATGGTTTCATGGTTGATTTTCCCCCTGCACCCTTAGCAAATTACCAAAGCTCAAGATTATCAGTTTGTATAAAGGATGAAGCTCTTACAGGTGTGATCATAGATGGAGGCTCTGGTATCAATTTGATACCAGATTTTACAATGAAGAAGCTGAAATTGAACCCCACCAAGTTGGCACCATTCACGGTTACATTGGCAGATCAACATCGGGTTGCGCCACTTGGCATTATTGAAAAGGTATTGATGGTAGTACAGGGTTGCCACTTTGTGTTGGATTTTGTTGTTATTGCACTTCCACAGGAGACTTCCTATCCTTTGCTCCTGGGGAGACCTTGGCTGAGACAAGCAAAAGCTTTGCAAGATTGGGGGAAAAACAAACTATGGATTTCAACAAGCACCAATAGCCAACTACAATTACATTTGGAAGAGGGATTCGACTCAGGAAAAACCACTGGATATACTGTGGATACTCAGGTAATGCCCTCTCTACCCCAAGAAGATGATACATTTTTAAATTGGATGATGGGAAGTGCAGAGTGTTGCACAGTGGAGATCAATGAAATTGAGGAAGAGGTTGCAGATAAGGAAATTACAGAAAAGGGCAATGAAGACCACAAGGTGTTGGAGAATGAGCAACTGAAGGAAAATACAATCTTTGAAGAGGCTACCAATATAAAAGTATCAGAGAGGGAAAATTATGAACCTAAGAGCAGAGAAGATCTCCCTTTTGCAGATATACCTCAAGGTTGGATGAAAGAACATGTTGCAGAATATAAACTAAAATCCACTCCTGCATATAGTGGAGATGATTTCTCAAGCAAGACCAATTCTGAAACATTGGTTCAAGAAGTAAATTTAGGGGATGAAGAGAACCCACAAATAGTTCACTTGGCATCCTGGTTGTGGCATTATCCTCCTTTGCTACAAAAGGTAACTTCTTTGCTTTTTACTTACAGAAGTGTCTTTGCATGGTCCTACAAAGATTTAACAGGAATACCAGAAGAGCTTGGGTTACATCGGATACCCTTAGTTGAGGGAGCCGCGCCAGTAAGAAGTAGTCCATATCGACTCAATCCGAAGTATGCAGAGGCGGTAAAGGCAGAAATTACAAAACTAGAGGAAGCAGGTATAATTGTGCCAGTAGAACATTCCAGGTGGCTCTCCTCTATGGTTATTGTGCCCAAGAAAAATAGCGGAAAAATAAGAGTATGTGTTGATTTCCGTGCTTTGAATAAAGTAACTATTCAAGATGGATTTCCTCAGCCCTTCACAGAGCAAGTGCTTGAAGAGGTAGCTGGTCACACTTTGTATAGTTTCTTGGATGGTTTTAGTGGCTACAACCAGATAGTAGTTCATCCTGATGATAGGGACAAAACAGCCTTTGTCACTCCCTGGGGCACTTATGTCTATACTCGAATGGCTTTTGGTTTGAAGAATGCACCGGCTTCATTTAATAGAACGATGTATCTGATATTGGGCAAAAGGTTAACAACCTTTCTACGCATTTTCATGGATGACTTTTCAGTATTTTCAGGTACAGATAGAAGGGCAGTAGTTCAAGATTTCCATGACCATTTGGAAAATCTAAAAGAAATTTTTGAGCAATGTCTCAAAACAGGTTTGAAATTGAATCCTGATAAATGTCACTTTTTGGTCACTAAGGGCACTCTTCTTGGTCACATAGTATCTGCGGAAGGTATAACTGTTGACCCTGCAAAGGTTACAGCTATTCTTTCCATGCCAATTCCACAAAGCCCAAAGGAAGTGCAAAGTTTCTTGGGCCATGCAGGGTATCACAAAAGATTCATTAGGATGTATTCGGAAATTGCTAAGCCCTTGTCAAGGCTTACCAGCAAAAAGATCCCTTTCTCATGGAGTGCTGAAGCTGACAAAGCATTTTGTGAACTAAAAGTGAGGCTATGTACTGCTCCACTTTTAAGTGTTCCTAATTGGTCATTGGAATTTCATGTGCATACAGATGCTAGTCTTCATGCTGTTGGTGCAGTTCTAGCTCAACCATCATCTCATAAAGTGGATAAACCTATCTCTTATGCAAGCAGACTACTCAACCAAGCTGAAAGAAATTACAGTACAACGGAAAGAGAAGGTTTGGCTATCGTATTTGCTCTTCAGAAATTCCGACATTATCTCCTTGGTGTACATTTCATTGTTATTTCCGACCATCAGCCCTTGAAGTATTTGATAAACAAGCCTAGAGTAGCTGGAAGGATTTGGAGATGGTTACTCCTATTTCAAGAATTTAATTTTGATATTCATATTAAGCCAGGAAAAGAGCACTACATGGTAGATCAAGTGTCCAGGACGGCAATGAGCAAAAAGGCAACAGGTATTAATGATGAATTGGTGGATAGCAATCTTTTTCTAGTAGCAATTCGGACAGGTTGGTATGATGAAATTCTTCATGTTCTCACTACTGGAAAGATCCCAAAACACTTGACACCTGTAGAAAAGAGAAGATTGCTCCTGAAAACCAAAGCATATTCTCTTATAAATGGAAATTTATATAAATACTGTCAGGATGATATATTGAGAAGGTGTGTCTATCCAGAGGAGGTAAATCTTTTGCTAGAGGCAGCACACAGTGAAGGACACCTAAAGGGGGAAGAATTGGCTCATAGAATCATCCACAAGGGGTTATGGTGGCCTCATATTTTCAAGGATGCAATCAAATTTGCAAAAGAATGCCACATCTGTCAGAGATGTGCTCCCAAGCCAACCAGATTGAATTTCCAACCATTAGTAATATCTACTGGATAACTTCTGTTTGAACGATGGTGTCTTGATTTCATAGGGCCAATTAGCCCAACTGGGCAACCAGGAGGTAAAAAGTATATTTTAATGGCCACATGTTATGCCACTAAATGGATAGAGGCTAAAGCTTCTATGGACTGCACGGCTCTGACAGTAGCTAAATTTATGTATAAACGTATTTTCTCAAGATTTGGTTGCCCACTGGAAATTACTAGTGATAGGGGCACACATTTTGTAAACCAATTGCTCCAGTTTATATTTGACAAGTACAAACTCTTCCATAAAAAGTCTTGTGCCTATTACCCAAGGGCAAATGGCCAAGCAGAGAGTTCCAATAAGATTTTGATTGGGCTACTTCGCAAATTATCTTTTGATCATCAAAGCTCTTGGCCACTAGCACTAATTGGTGCAATTTGGGCTTTCAGAACTACGAAGAGGGGAACCACAGGCGAGACTCCATTTCGCTTAGTTTATGGGAAAGAGGCATTGGCACCATTTGAGTTTATCATCAGAAAAGAAATAGGAATCAAAACCATTGGAATTGAACCTCCCATTCAGAGATTGGTGGCATTAGAAGAGTACAGAGAAGGGGCAATGCAGATACTTCTGGTGACACAAGAAGAGCGCAAGAGATTGCATGACAGGTATCTGAGATTCAATGAAGTTCAGGAAGGGACTATGGTTTTAGTGCATCAGGTCCCACCAATTCAAACTAAATTGGCACCCAAATGGGTAGGACCATATAAGGTTATCAGGGTATTGCCACATGGCACTGTGCATCTGGAAGATCTGCAAGGTAAAAGGATTCCTTTGGTCAACATCTCCAGAGTGAAGAAGTATCTAAACTAAGTCGAGTTGGAAGAATCTCAACCACTGTACATACCACATGTCATTCGAGTATTAGCAGTATTTCATTCAATGAGAAGAAGTTGCACCAGGGACGGTGCAAAAGCTTGATCTGGGGGTCTGTAGCACCCCTCCTCTTTCTCTCTCCCCACCCCTTGCGCCCCCTTCTCCAAGCCCACTACTCCACCCCACCACCCCACCTCACTCCCCCACCCCACCACCCCCACCCCACTCCCCCATCCCACCACCCCACCCCTTGCGCCTCTCCCTCTCTCTCTCTCCCCACCCCTTGCGCCTCTCCCTCTCTCTCTCCCGTTCTCTCTCTCCCCACCCCTTGCGCCCCCCTCTCCACCTCACTCCTCCATCCCACCACCCCACCCCACTACTCCACCCCACAACCCCACCCCACGACTCCACCCCACCACCCCACCCCACTCCCCCATCCCACCACCCCACCCCAATCCCCCATCCCACCACCCCACCCCACTCCCCCATCCCACCACCCCACCCCTTGCGCCTCTCCCTCTCTCTCTCCCCACCCCTTGCGCCTCTCCCTCTCTCTCTCCCCACCCCTTGTGCCTCTCCCTCTCTCTCTCCCGTTCTCTCTCTCCCCACCCCTTGCGCCCCCCTCTCCACCTCACTCCTCCATCCCACCACCCCACCCCACTACTCCACCCCACAACCCCACCCCACGACTCCACCCCACAACCCCACCCCATGACTCCACCCCACCTCCCCACCCCACTCCCCCATCCCACCACCCCACCCCACTCCCCCATCCCACCACCCCAACCCTTGCACCTCTCCCTCTCTCTCTCCCCACCCCTTGCGCCTCTCCCTCTCTCTCTCTCCCGCTCTCTCTCTCCCCACCCCTTGCGCCCCCCTCTCCACCTCACTCCTCCATCCCACCACCCAACCCCACTACTCCACCCCACAACCCCACCCCACGAATCCACCCCACCACCCTACCCCACTCCCCCATCCCACCACCCCACCCCACGACTCCACCCCACCACCCCACCCCACGACTCCACCCCACCACCCCGCCCCACTCCCCCATCCCACCACCCCACCCCACTCCCCCATCCCACCACCCCACCCCTTGCGCCTCTCCCTCTCTCTCTCTCCCCACCCCTTGCGCCTCTCCCTCTCTCTCCCGCTCTCTCTCTCCCCACCCCTTGCGCCCCCCTCTCCACCTCACTCCTCCATCCCATCACCCCACCCCACTACTCCACCCCACCACCCCACCCCACGACTCCACCCCACCACCCCACCCCACGACTCCACCCCACCACCCCACCCCACTCCCCCATCCCACCACCCCACCCCACTCCCCCATCCCACCACCCCACCCCTTGCACCTCTCCCTCTCTCTCTCCCCACCCCTTGCGCCTCTCTCTCTCTCTCTCTCCCGCTCTCTCTCTCCCCATCCCTTGCGCCCCCTCTCCACCTCACTCCTCCATCCCATCACCCCACCCCACTACTCCACCCCACCACCCCACCCCATGACTCCACCCCACCACCCCACCCCACGACTCCACCCCACCACCCCACCCCACTCCCCCATCCCACCACCCCACCCCACTCCCCCATCCCACCACCCCACCCCTTGCGCCTCTCCCTCTCTCTCTCCCCACCCCTTGCGCCTCTCTCTCTCTCTCTCCCGCTCTCTCTATCCCCATCCCTTGCGCTCCCTCTCCACCTCACTCCTCCATCCCACCACCCCACCCCACGACTCCACCCCACCACCCCACCCCACTTCCCCATCCCACCACCCCACCCCACTCCCCCATCCCACCACCCCACCCCTTGCGCCTCTCTCTCTCCCTCTCTCTCTCTCCCCATCCCTTGCGCCCCCCTCTCCACCTCACTCCTCCATCCCACCACCCCACCCCACTACTCCACCCCACCACCCCACCCCACGACTCCACCCCACCACCCCACCCCACGACTCCACCCCACCACCCCACCCCACTCCCCCATCCCACCACCCCACCCCACTCCCCCATCCCACCACCCCACCCCTTGCGCCCCTCGCCCCCTCACATGCATACCTGCCGCCACTCCCTCCACCTGCACACATGCGCCTCCCCCACCGTTACACACCCACCCCCGCACAATTTTGGTGACAATTCTTCCTTCCAAGTAATCTCAGGAGATGGCGGATATGGAGTCTGATGACAATGAGGAACCCATTCTACAAAATGTTAGCATGAAAGAAGAAATGAGGCTTATGAAGAGGAGGAAGAAGCTCCTTCTGGTCCAAGAGTTCAATATGTTTCACAGTTATCAGTCATCATTGGAGCTAATAAAGACTTGAAATTAGAGTGGAATTTTTAAAAAGTGAAAGTGGATAAACAAATGTTGCCGCCAACCATTCACGGTGACTACCTATTTTTGGACCAATCCAAATCAAGAGGAATATTTGACCTACCCCCAATTTTGGGTGATTAACCGGCGAGTGATCAGTGGACGTGAAGATTCGGCAAGGCTCTCTTGGCCTATTGGGGCCTATAAAAGCAATGGATTTTTGCTCATTGGGGTACATTTTTTGGAGTTACTTTGACGCGTGTATACGTGCGGAAGTTCTCTCTTGCACTTGGTGGTTTCATGCCTATTGTAGGAGCTACTCTGTAGTGTGGATACAGAGGGTAGGCTTCTCAGTGGAGGGCTATGAGCACTATAGTGTAAGAGAGTGTCTTGGATTTTCTTTCTTTTCTGTGAGACACTATTGGTGTTAAGCTCTATTCTCTTGAGCAATTCCTTCATCATTTGTATTGATCTGTATTTATCTGCATAGAGTACCACGAAGCTCTGAGCATTAGTTTTTGAGCATTTCCTTGACAAATCTTGTAATCATCTGAATCGAATCAAGAAGTGTATGGTCTTCCTTGGTCAATTGTTGTCTATATTTTCTGAAGTATCTCCTTGTTATCTACCTGATCACAGAAATGTTAAAGGGTATACTTCCCTAAAGAGAACCCCCCTTGAGTAGGCGACGTACTGGATGTGTTAATCTTTAATCTCTACTTTTGTTAAAAGTGGATACCCCAGTACCTCCTCTACAATCATCCATTTGGCCGACAGTTTGTTAGCCATGCACCCAATGTCCAAGATACCAAGTCCCCCACTATCTCTATGGCTGGTGCAGATTGACCATTTGATTTTAGGCACCCCCCTCCTATTGTGGTCGCCCGTCCAAAGGAAGTTTCTACAAATACTATCCAGTTTGGACAGATCATGCTCTTTCGGTCTCCAACAAGAAAGGAAATAAATGGTAGATGATAAGAGGAACGTGTTGATAACCATAGCACGACCAGCAAGATTGATTTGCATACCTCTCCAATAGTTAAGCTTGTTTTCGAGTTTGGCAAGCACCCAGTTCCACCGCTGTTCCATAGAGACGCCAAACCCCAAGGGAATCCCAAGAAGCCGAAAAATTTGGCCCTGCGGAATGATTTGACAGCCATGATCAATGAGAAGGTCGGGCTGTGGCCCACCAATAGCTCTAAAGGCGGTCTTAGAGTGGTTGATTATGGATCCAGAGGCTTCACAAAAGGTAGCAAGACACTTCCAGAACGTCTCCAGGCTGGTACTATCATTGTGAACAAAAACGTTCATATCATCGGCAAATAGTCTCATGGTGATCTGACTGTGGTCATGCGGCAAACGAAGGCCTTTAATGTTACCTGCTTCCACCTGATGCTCCACCAGCCTGCTAAGCCCTTCCGTGGCAATGGCAAAGAGAAGGGGAGCCAATGGGCACCCTTGTCTGATAGATCTTCTAAGTTTGATCACCTTTGAAAGTTTTCCATTAATGTTAATTTGGGTCGATGCATTTCCGAGAAGGGTCGCAATCATCTTGGTGAATTTCTGACTACATCCAAGATCTTGTAGCGACTGTAGAATATAGTCCCATTCTAGCCTGTCGTAGGCTTTATCAAAGTCGATCTTGAGGAATACTACTTCTTGTTTAGACTCATTTGCAAATTCAAGACCTTCCCAGATATCTATAATGGTTTCCAAAATTGACCTGCCTTTGATGAAACCTTTTTGGTCCTCGCTTAACCACGCTCTCAAGTGGCAAGAGATTCTGTTGGCAATGACTTTGGCGATGATCTTGTATCCTGTTTGGAGCATTGTAATGGGACGCCAGTTCTCTATTCTGTTCTTTTCCCCTTTTTTGTGTACTAACTTGATAATGCCATTGTTGAGACAAGAAGGAAGCGCGCCAAACTTGAGTGCCTCTTGCCAAACCAAACAAAGAGGGGTGGCAACCACCAACTTGAAGGATTTAAAGAACTCATTAGTGAGCCCGTCGGGTCCCGGGCTTTTACCTGAAGGGAGGGCATCAATGACCTCAATGATTTCGGCTTCAGAGATAGAGGCATGAAGCAGAGAGTGAAGGTTGAGTGGTATCCTGTGGGGGGAAACCCTAGATATGGCTGCCATACAGTCCCTTCTATGGTGGGAGACGGGGTTTGAGGTCCCTAGGAGTCTCGTGAAGTGCCCTTCAATGATCCCAAAATTATCTTCTTCCGTATTGCATACATTGCCATTTGCGTCTAGCAATAAGCGGATCGATTCTCTGTTGTGTTTCCTTTTGAGGATACGGCACATCTCTTTGGTGGGTTTGTCGGCTTTGCCAGCCCACCACTCCTTGAAGAAAGTTTGCAAATTTTTCCTTTGTATCTCTTCCTCGTATCTCAGCAGCGCTTTGATTTTCGAAGTCCTTTCTGGGCTTGAGATTTTCCTTTGTTCACTTCCTCCTCGAGTCGCCAGAGTCTATGATATAAAGCTTCTCTACGCGCCCGCCGCACAGTCTCTAGCATCTTCCTGGATCTAATCATGATCTGTCGTGACTTATCGACCGCACTTCTCCAACACTTGGCTGGGGACAAGCCAGAGGCGAATGCCTCCTTCCACACATCAGAAATTTCTTGATGGACGGAGGGGAGAGAGAAGGAGGGCACACTGGCATGGAACCAAGGAGCCTTACGGATCTTGGTGGGGGGTTGAAAAGTGATGACGATCGGGTAGTGATCAGAGATGGTGAGGTCGGTGCGTTGCGAGAGGGAAGGGTGGCCCCACTGATGAGTAAAACTCTGAGAAATGTAGCATCTATCAAGTCTAGCTTTCCTCAGGTCCTCGCCTGCTTGGAGATTTGACCAAGAAAAGCCATTCGAGTCTTTGAATTCGACCAGATCCAAGTGTAGTTTAGTTTTGTCCCACGATTCTTTCTCCCGACTATCGATGACCCTACCCTTGCCCATCCATCTGTCCATAGGGTCCTCTACCATGTTGAAGTCACCACAAATAAGCACGTTGTGGGGGAGCGAGTCCAAGGAGGCCCAAGTGTTAAGTCTCTCTAACTCCCCATTAGGGGCATACAAAGAAGCTAAAGTAAAGCAAAAGGGAGCACCGAAAGAAACAGCAATCCATCGATGGCATTCATCTTCAATGGAGTTCTCAAGCTTTTCAAACCAGAGTTGATTAATACCGATTACCGTTCCACCGGACCCCCGCTGATGCGCCGTTGAAATCCAAACATGGGTCGAGGAGACATGTCTAAGCCGTTTCTGGAGGTCTTCTCCATCAATTTTAATCTCTTGAATACATATAAAATCTGGGTTTAGGCTAATGTCGCGAAGCCATTGACCAATGATGATCGCTCTTGAGGGGTCGGTTAGCCCTCTAGCATTTAACGAGATGATGATCATTGTCATATTAATCCCTCTTTGCGGGAGGGAGCTTTGCCCTTTCTTTTCTTGGATTCATCTTTCTTTTTCGCTCGGATCGGATCCCGAGTTAGCAATAGGTTCTTGTGGGGGCTTTTCCACGGTAACTCCATCGGTTGTTTTCCTTTGCGGGATGCCTCCTGCTGGGAAGAACTGGGAACCGTTTTCAGCTCCGTTTCCGGAATAGTCGATCTGATGATGGAGCTTTCACTATCCATGTTATCTTCGTTGCTAGTAGTAAAGCCGTCTTCTTTGCTTGTAGTGTAACCCTCCTGCGAGGTTTCTTTACTGTCAGGGATCTCTAGGCCTTTGACGTCGGTGTCCACCTCAAGTTGGTTCCCACCTGGGTAGTCAAACTCATTGATGTCCTTTACCAGATTGCAATACAAGTTGCTGGAGGGGGTAACTGACATGTTGTTTCGCTCAGAAGTTGCCCTAGGGCTTCTTTTCCTTCTTCTTCTGACTTCGATGAACCCGTCTACGTCAGCTTCTAGATTAAGGGGGCCCTTGAATTCCTCTACTTTCGTCGAGTGATTCAAAGCACCATTGCTATCTTGAGCATTTTTGGGGGCTTCTTGATTTCGCTTGCTTTTTCGTCTCAAAGGGCAATCTTTAATCCTGTGACCTTGTTGGCCACAACAAAAGCACGCGTTGGGAAGGTTTTTGTAACTGATGTCTTGCTCCCATACATCCCCTTCGCCCAAGTCCAGTTTGATCTTCGATGGAAGTGGCATACTGAGGTCAGCCTCGACACAGATTTGAGGGTGCCACCGAGCGTTGAACGAGTGTCTTGCACCTTCATAAATGAGACCACCAATGTCCTCGCGTGAGGCCAACGGCTTGCCGATAGGAGAAACGATGTCCCACACGAAGTTGTACAAGAAGTATGGCAGGTTAGGGAGCTCAACCCAGAGAGGGTACCGAAGCGATTTCGATTTGTTGGGAGTAAAATTAGGGGACCATTTGAATAGGCACAGGGTCGCCCGGCCGAGATGCCAAGTTCCGACACTTAGGGCTCGAAACGCCATATCTTCATTTTCAAAGACTAGCAGCAAGTGGCTTGCCGGTAAGAACTGACACTTACAAACAACAAGCCCACGGGGGAACCACTCGTTGCGAAGCCACTGTCGCACAGTTTCGAGCGGGGGCTTAGGGCCGAACATTTGGCCGACGAGGCAAACTTTCTTGAGCTCCTCCTGAGTTGACAGAATTGCGGATCTATTGAGGGAGACCAAGGGGGGTTCAACACTCTCGAAGGCCCCTAGGGCGGCACAAGAACCCCCCTCCAGCAAAGAGGCCAGGTTATCGGTCTCCCCGGGAGGAGGGGCCAGGTTACTTCTCACAAGAGAGGGGGTCGCCAAATCCATGACAAAAGAGGGACACCCCGAGCTCTGAAAAACTTGAAATGCCTCCGAGTCAAAAGTCTTCGAGCGATGTGTCATGGCTTTGATGGCCGGTAACATCCGATTTTTTATTTTATGTAATTAGTATGGTCCTGGACACAGTAGCATTGTACATCAAAGATGTTACATGGTCTATGATCTACACATAGGGATGTCCTTAGCTTACGAGCAGGATAGTTTAATCTTTGGTAAATCATTAATCTTTGGTAAATCATGGATTGAAATGAAGGTTTTTGCGTAGATCTACCCACTAGATAATGACCAAAATAACTTAGACGCTTGAATTTCGAGGTTAATGAATAATGTTTGGAAACTAAAACGGTTTCGTTTGTCGACGAATATTATGGTTTTATGAAGAGTAAGCCAGGATGCTTCTTATATTGTCAGCAAATATATGTCTGCATGCGATTATTGATGGAGGAAGGGTTTATACTATCTAGAAGGAGTGGTAGTAAAAGCTGCATTTGGAGTGGTTTATGCTAAAACATTTGAAGTGGTAGTAAAGGATGCATTTCTTAGTCATTCAAAATAAAAGGAACTCTAGTTCTGTAGGATGATAATATGTACATTTTATTTTGAACTTGTGTGAATATTTGTTGGAAAGCTGTACAGCGGCTGTGTTTTAACTTTATTTGTGGATTGAACTAGTAAGTCAACGAATTATGTAGGCTATATGAATGTAATTCTAATAAATTGAATCCGTATCTGGAATTTTCCATATCAACTGCTGAAGGGATTTCAGTACATTAAAGTATTCTTACGTATCCAAATAGTAAGTTGTGTTAAAGGGGCTTACAATAAGAGAGGGCTTACATTAAGGTGAAATGAATATCATGATTGGAGTATGATTTTTTTAGCTTACTATCTTCGAGTTTAAAGTAACTTGTGTTGAATTTTACACTTTCTCCCATACTAGTGCTACTGTTTTTTTTTTTTTAATATAAAGGAAGTTCGGCATTAGCCTACTCTCCCGGACTTGAATTAAATAAAGAAAAGTACAAGAGAAGGGGACTAGTGCCCACGGGACCCCCCAAATCCCACAAAGCAGGGGAAGCTTTTACAGAGCTTAGATGACATTACAAAGAAGGTTAATTACCCTCTCATCACCCTCATGTGGGGCCCACTTGGGTTTAAGCTTGTTATCGATCAAAAGGAGTACTTGATGATGCCTAAAGGGGGGGGATTTTTTACAGTTGACAATCCTTTTGCCAAGGAGGAACAGCGATTTCTCAATTGACCACTCCTTGGGGGAGTCACCCAAGTTGAAAGCACATCTTTCCCGCCAGATTTTCCATAGAACCTCCCCTCTGATGGCGTTCTAGAGAGTCGCGGAGCAGCCGATCACTTCTCCAGCAGGGCTTGCTGCCAACTGAGACGTTTTTGAAGTCCCATTCTCTTTCCAACCACCTGCCAGAGCCTGTTGGAGTTGGGGCAGGTAAAGAAGATGTGTGAAACATCTTCGATAGACCGGTAGCAACGTTTGCACCAGGGGGGGCCCCCACAAATTTTGATGGCCTTAAGGTTGGTCCAGATTCCATGATGAAGAATTTGCCATAAGAGGACAGACTTTTTGATTTCTATGAGGGGGTGCCAGATAGCCATGAACTTCATGTCCCACCGAAGCCGCGTCCATGACAGGCACCACTTTTTGTTGAGGTTAACCTGATAGTCGATCGTTTCTTTGATGTTCGGGATTTTTGATAGGCTATTCCCATTGTGCCATTTGAGACCAAGCGAGCTCGACATGTCGTGTCCCATGAGAAGGCGAACTTTGTGTCGGTCCCAGGCGAGACATCTGCTTTGCAAAGTGTTCCATTCTTCATGCGAAATGTTGATGCTAGGGTCAATATCCTCAAAGTTGATCCAGCGGTTGGTGTCTTGTTTCCAGAGATGTTTCCATTTTTTGAAGCCTTTGTTCCATAGCTTCTTGGCATTTTGAATGTTCCAAGATTCCACACTCCGGATGCCATGGATCGGAAACCAGATAGAGTCGTTTTGTCTGATACCGGCAGCCCACTTCCAGTCTTCGCAGATTCTTGTGAAGCTTTTAACTCTATTCCAACTCTTCCAAAGGGAGCACACCAGATTAGAGCCTTTCGGGAAGACGGGGATCGGGGAAAACAGCAAGGTCAAGGTGTCAAGATTCTTCCAATTTGGGACACCCATGAGCGCCAACTCATTCTTGTTTCTGAAGATCAACTTGGCCCACGAGGCCTCCCCGTTGCACCAAGCCTTAATCATCCATTTGGCCGACAGTTTGTTAGCCATGCACCCAATGTCCAAGATACCAAGTCCCCCACTATCTTTATGGCTGGTGCAGATGGACCATTTGATTTTAGGCACCCCCGCCTATTGTGGTCGCCCGTCCAAAGGAAGTTTCTACAAATACTATCCAGTTTGGACAGATCTTGCTCTTTCGGTCTCCAACAAGAAAGGAAATAAAAGGTAGAAGATAAGAGGAACGTGTTGATAACCATAGCACGACCAGCAAGATTGATTTGCATACCTCTCCAATAGTTAAGCTTGTTTTCGATCTTGGCAAGCACCCAGTTCCACCGCTGTTCCATAGAGACGCCAAACCCCAAGGGAATCCCAAGAAGCCGAAAAATTTGGCCCTGCAGAATGATTTGACAGCCATGATCAATGAGAAGGTCGGGTTGTGACCCACTAATAGCTCCAAAGGCGGTCTTAGAGTGGTTGATTATGGAACCAGAGGCTTCACAAAAGGTAGCAAGACACTTCCAGAACGTCTCCAGGCTGGTACTATCATTGTGAACAAAAGCGTTCATATCATCGGCAAAAAGTCTCATGGTGATCTGACTGTGGTCATGCGGCAATTGAAGGCCTTTAATGTTACCAGCCTCCACCTCATGCTCCACCAGCCTGCTAAGCCCTTCCGTGGCAATGGCAAAGAGAAGGGGAGCCAATGGGCACCCTTGTCTGATAGATCTTTTAAGTTTGATCACCTTTGAAAGTTTCCCATTAATGTTAATTTGGGTCGATGCATTTCCGAGAAGGGTCGCGATCATCTTGGTGAATTTTCGACTACATCCAAGATCTTGTAGCGACTGTAGAATATAGTCCCATTCTAGCCTGTCGTAGGCTTTATCAAAGTCGATCTTGAGGAATACTACTTCTTGTTTAGACTCATTTGCAAATTCAAGACCTTCCCAGATATCTATAATGGTTTCCAAAATTGACCTGCCTTTGATGAAACCTTTTTGGTCCTCACTTAACCACGCTCTCAAGTGGCAAGAGATTCTGTTGGCAATGACTTTGGCGATAATCTTGTATCCTGTTTGGAGCATTGTAATGGGACGCCAGTTCTCTATTCTGTTCTTTTCCCCTTTTTTGTGTACTAACTTGATAATGCCATTGTTGAGACAAGAAGGAAGCGCGCCAAACTTGAGTGCCTCTTGCCAAACCAAGCGAAGAGGGGTGGCAACAACCAACTTGAAGGATTTAAAGAACTCATTAGTGAGCCTGTCAGGTCCCGGGCTTTTGCCTGAAGGGAGGGCATCGATGACCTCAATGATTTCGGCTTCAGAGATAGAGGCATGAAGCAGAGAGTGGAGGTTGAGTGGTATCCTGTGGGGGGAAACCCTAGAAATGGCTGCCATACAGTCCCTTCTATGGTGGGAGAGGGGGTTTGAGGTCCCCAGGAGTCTCGTGAAGTGCCCTTCAATGACCCCAAAATTATCTTCTTCCGTATTGCATACATTACCATTTGCGTCTAGCAATAAGGGGATCGATTCTCTGTTGTGTTTCCTTTTGAGGATACGGCACATCTCTTTGGTGGGTTTTTCGGCTTTGCCAGCCCACCACTCCTTGAAGAAAAGTTGCAAATTTTTCCTTTGTATCTCTTCCTTGTATCGCAGCAGCGCTCTGATTTTTCGAAGTCCTTTCTGGGCTTGAGATTTTCCTTTGTTCACTTCCTCCTCGAGCCTCCAGAGTCTATTATATAGAGCTTCTCTACGGGCCCGCCGCACAGTCTCTAGCATCTTCCTGGATCTAATCATGATTTGTCGTGACTTATCGACCGTGCTTCTCCAACTCTTGGCAGGGGACAAGCCAGAGGCGAATGCCTCCTTCCACACATCAGAAATTTCTTGATGGACGGAGGGGAGAGAGAAGGAGGGCACACTGGCGTGGAACCAAGGAGCCTTACGGATCTTGGTGGGGGGTTGAAAGCTGATGACGATCGGGTAGTGATCAGAGATGGTGAGGTCGGTGCGTTGCGAGAGGGAAGGGAGGCCCCACTGATGAGTAAAACTCTGAGAAATGTAGCATCTATCAAGTCTAGCTTTCCTCAGGTCCTCGCCTGCTTGGAGATTTGACCAAGAAAAGCCATTCGGATCTTTGAATTCGACCAGATCCAAGTGTAGTTTAGTTTTGTCCCACGTTTCTTTCTCGCGACAGTCGATGACCCTACCCTTGCCCTTCCATCTGTCCATAGGGTCCTCAACCATGTTGAAGTCACCACAAATAAGCACGTTGTGGGGGAGCGAGTCCAAGGAGGCCCAAGTGTTAAGTCTCTCTAACTCCCCGTGAGGGGCATACAAAGAAACTAGGGTGAAACATAAGGGAGCACCGAAAGAAACAGCAATCCATCGATGGCAATCATCTTCAGTGGAGTTCTCAAGCTTCTCAAACCAGCGTTGATTGATACCGATTACCGTTCCACCGGACCCCCGCTGATGTGCCGTTGAAATCCAAACATGGGTCGAGGAGACATGTCTAAGCCGTTCTTGGAGGTCTTCTCCGTCAATTTTAATCTCTTGGATACATATAAAATCTGGGTTTAGGCTAATGTCGCGAAGCCATTGACCAATGATGGTCGCTCTTGAGGGATCGGTTAGCCCTCTAGCATTTAACGAGATGATGATCATTGTCGTAGTAATCCCTCTTTGCGGGAGGGAGCTTTGTCCTTTCTTTTCTTGGGTTCATCTTTCTTTTTCGCTCGGATCGGATCCCGAGTTAGCAATAGGTTCTTGTGGGGGCTTTTCCACGGTAACTCCATATGTTGTTTTCCTTTGTGGGATGCCTCCTGCTGGGAAGAACAGGGCATCGTTTCCAGCTCCGTTTCCGGAATAGTCGATCGGATGATGGAGCTTTCACTATCCATGTTATCTTCGTTGCTAGTAGTAAAGCCGTCTTCTTTGCTTGTAGTGTAACCCTCGTGCACGGTTTCTTTACTGTCAGGGATCTCTAGGCCTTTGACGTCGGTGTCCACCTCAAGTTGGTTCCCACCAGGGTAGTCAAACTCATTGATTTCCTTTTCCAGATTGCAATACAAGTTGCTGGAGGGGGTAACTGACTTGTTGTTTCGCTCAGAGGTTGCCCTAGGGCTTCTTTTCCTTCTTCTTCTGACTTCGATGAACCCATCTGCATCAGCTTCTGGAATAAGGGGACCCTTGATTTCCTCTACTCCATCTTGAGCAATTTTGGGGGCTTCTTGATTTCGCTTGCTTTTACGTCTCAAAGGGCAATCTTTGATCCTGTGACCTTGTTGGCCACAACGAAAGCACGCGTTGGGAAGGTTTTTGTAACTGATGTCTTGCTCCCATACATCCCCTTCGCCCAAGTCCAGCTTGATCTTCGATGGAAGTGGCATACTGAGGTCAGCCTCGACACAGATTTGAGGGTGCCACCGAGCGTTGAACGAGTGTCTTGCACCTTCATAAATGAGACCACCAATGTCCTCGCGTGAGGCCAACGGCTTGCCGATAGGAGAGACGATGTCCCACACGAAGTTGTACAAGAAGTATGGCAGGTTAGGGAGCTCAACCCAGAGAGGGTACCGAAGCGATTTCGACTTGTTGGGAGTAAAATCAGGGGACCATCTGAATACGCACAGGGTCGCCCGGCCGAGTTTCCAAGTTTCGACACTAAGGGCTCGAAACGCCATATCTTCATTTTCAAAGACTAGCAGCAAGTGGCTTGCCGGTAAGAACTGACACTTACAAACAACTAGCCCGCGGGGGAACCACTCGTTGCGAAGCCACTGTCGCACAGTTTCGAGCGGGGGCCTAGGGCCGAACATTTGGCCGACGAGGCAAACTTTCTTGAGTTCCTCCTGAGTTGACAGAATTGCGGATCTACTGAGGGAGACCAAGGGGGGTTCAGCACTCTCGAAGGCCCCTAGGGCGGCACAAGAACCCCCCTCCAACAAAGAGGCCAGGTTATCGATCTCCCCGAGAGGAGGGGCCAGGTTACTTCTCACCAGGGAGGGGGTCGCCAAATCCATGACAAAAGAGGGGCACCCAGAACACCGAAAACTTGAAACGAAAAGTCAAACGAGTTCAATTAAATTCTATTTTTTGATCCCATTAAGTTTGGAGTCTCATGATCCTTCACTTTATGATCCTTCACTTTATGATCCTTCACTTTATAAGGCTATAACTATGAGTAGCTTGAGACAACCCGATCTCCGTGCAAGTTGCAACCTTCCCCTTTTTTTTTGATATCTTTTGCCTTTTTTATTTCTAAAGCTGCTCCAAACGCGAGAGAAGACAGGCCCCAGTGGCCACGCTGGGCCCGCCGCCTGGCAGCCGCCACACAACGCACCAGTGGAGGGCCCTGAGCCACGCGCGAACAGCAAGAGAGAGGATGGCGGAGCACAGTTGCAGAAGAGACAGACGGCGGCCCCACCCCGAGAAGGATAGGGGACTTCCCGATGGACCGGTCAATCGATCGTTGAACCCTGACGATGGGAAGCGGTATTGGAACCCCGCGATGGACGGAACTGGAGCCCACGATTGGTGGTATTTTGAACGCGCCAGACTAATGTATCCCCCGCGATGGACGGTATTGGAGCCCGCGATTGATGGTATTGCAGTCCCACGATTGACGGTATTGGATCCCCTGCGATTGACGGTAATGGAGTCCACGATTGATGGTTTGGAGCCCCGCGATTGAAGGTGTTGGAGCCCCACGATTGACGGTCCACGAAACGCTGTTGCAGACGATAGTAGGTAGCCTGCCCAGTCCCCGTCGTGCTGTCAACCAGAAAAGTGGAGAGCTCATGTAGCCTCCGTGGCTTCAGTCTTCGTCGGTACAGCAGCTTTGTCGTAGACAGTTTCCGACTTCAGCTCCGTCAGTCCTCCATCGCTCGCTCGCTCCTGATGAGGCCCCTTCATAGGTGCTGTTGTTGAGACTCTACTAGTGCTACTGTTGACATATAATGTAGGGAAGGTATATATGGTCTCTCTAATCGGGTATACGGTCGATGAGTACTTTGATAATTATTTTGCCACACTTGTATATCTTTGTTATATCAAAAGAGACATTAAAGATTATAAAGTATAGCTTGGTAGCGTAATAGACTAATTGGTTTTAATATACTAATTGGTAGCCTAATACACTAATTTCTTACCGCTAGTAACATTTGCAATGAGATAAGGTAAATATAGGCTAGATGAGAATGAGAAAAGTTTCAAGGGACATACAACGATCAACCATATTGAAAGGGATGATGAGTGAACAATGCAATTAAAGAAAGAAAAAAAAGCAGTGCAGGGCTAAATAAACAAACGAAATATCAATTTAAGAAACATTGAAAGGACATCTGAGAAAAGGGTCGACGGAATTTGATAATCCTACAGAGAGCTAGAAAGGAGAGAGCTAGAAAGGAGACATGTTGAGCTGAGTAACGAGAGAATGAAGATTATTTAAGGATGAAAGAAGTTTTAACAATGAAGATAATAATCCAAGAGGAATGTGTGGGGCCTTACGATGGTGTTGATGAAGAAAAATGGCTTAATAGAGTCGCTAAAGGGACCCAAAGGTATTTATCGAGAGGAGAAGATGTATAAAAGCACTAGTGAACATAAACATATAGTCGTTTCTACACAATCATTAGTCATCTTACGATCCATGAATGAATAAATAACCTTGTTACCATTCACAGCTGAGAGTAATTCATGATATAGATGGATTGTAAGAGGGAAAACAAATCCTATTTGGTAAGTTGGCTATTATCCTAATTAAGATGAAGGAACACGTACTTCTTCTTTTTAACCTTTTTCTTTACTTTCGCAGATATTTATGATGTCTTCCTTACATAATATTCGAAATTAAGCATCTTCAGACCCTTTTCAGCTCCAAGTTTCCAATTTTCTTTTTTTATATTGTTCATGTGAATCAATTTGATCACACCATCATTTAGAAAATTGGGAAAGGCCTCAAATTGTAGGGCTTTAGGCTAGATGAGAAGTAAAGAGTTCATTAAGTCACTCTTGAATGTCTTGACGACCTCATTGCTCAGTCCATCTACACTAGGGCTTTCACCATTTTGCAACAAATCTATCTTCATTAGTTTTATAGTCATTGAGAGGGGCATGAAGATGATGCACCATACTTTGCCAGATTTTATTGGTTCTAACTCTAGAGATGGCAGCCTTGTAATCATGCCTTTGAGAAGAGAGTGGTGTGGAAACCCCTAGGATTTGAGGGAAATGGTTTGAAATCATATGAATATTTTCTTCATCAGTGATGCATTCCACCTCATGATTGTCAATCATATGTGGGACTTTTTCCTTGTGTTGCTTCCTGTCAAGGAGATTGCAATTTCTTTGGTCTGATTATCAGCTTTTCCGATCCACTAATCTCTAAATTAAATATACTCATTATTCCTTGAATTTAATCTTAGTTTCTAAGATTCCTTTTAATTATTTAAAGCCCAACCTAGAGGTGGGAATCTCCTTTATTGACTTTTACTTCGAGTTGCCTTCGTCAAAAATCAATATTTTCTCTTTTTTCCCATAGAAGTCTTTGAGTCTACATTTGAGTCGTTTTAAGAAGAAGTTTGTGTTGCTTGACAGCTTTCTTCCAACACTTGGTTAGAGAGGCATATGATTTGAATGCCTTCATCTAGTGGACACTCATCATCTGTTGAGCCAAAGGGAATGAGAGGGTTGAAGGATCACTATGAAACCAAGAAGCTTTCCTATGTCAAAAGTGTGGCTTTAAGGAGAGGATACTAAGATAGTGATCAAACAAAACTAAGTGCACACATTGAGAGAAGAATGTGGCACCAAGTTTGAAAATGATAATATGGGCAATATAGCTTCTATGAAGTCTACTTTTGTACAAATCAATCTCCAACTAGAAGTTTGAACAAGAGGAGAAATGCTTATCTTTGACTTCTACCAGGTCATGGTGGAGCTTAACCTCTTCCCACACTGCTTTATCCAAATGACTAATAATTGACCCCCCTTTTTTCCAATCTATCAAATTGAGCTTCAATTGTATTAAAGTCCTCACATAGGATGATCTTAAAGGTGAAGGCATCCAAGGCATTTTAAGTAGTTAGTCTTTCTATCTCTAGATTAGGTGCATACATAGAAGCAATGGTGAACATGAGAGAGCCCTTAAATGAAGGAGTCATCCATGTATGCGTCGTATCCACCAAGGCTTCGATCAAAACTTCTTGCAAAACTAGCCTAAAACCGAAAGCTTCATCACAACTCCCCCATAGATGTGGAGTGGTGGTCCATAAATAAGATGTCATAAATCTTTTAAGTCCTTTTGAAGTTCCAGTCTAAGTTATTTGATATCTTGGAGGGAGATGAATTTGGGTTCCAAACGTTTATCTCAAAGCCATTCACCAAACACAACTAGCCTTGGGTGGTCCAATAACCCTCAAATGTACCATGAAAGATCAAACATTTGTGCATGCTAATGTCTCAGATAATTATGGAGTTGCACCTCTTTCGTTTTTTATCTTTGTCTCTTTTGCTTGAAGTTCAATGTTCCTCAATCACTAGTCATCCTTTAAGGGGGATCTTCCAAGGGAACCTAACTAGGTGTTTCCCTTTTTGGGAGACTTCCAATGCAAAAGCTTTAGACGCTTGAGTAAGAATCATAGATCCAATGATCAAACTCTTGATTTTAGGGTGGTCTTCTTGGTTGTGCCCTTGATGATTACCCTGTTAGCTTGGGAAGAAATTATCCATGCTTTCCTCATGTGACAAAAGTTGATTCATTTCACCCAAGTATTATAAAAGATTGACCTCCTTTTCCAAAATATAAAAGGTGTTTCTCGTTAAGATGGGATTTTGTAAGGGAAAAGGAAAATCACGTAATCATGGAGGCTATAATTGTCAGAGGAAATATGATGTAAGGGGTTGAGGGGTGTGTGTGAGATACATACTCTAGAGAAAGCACCAAGCACTAATATAAATGAATACATTTTGAAGGTTAAGGAGCTTCTAGTTTCCTTGGTAGAATTGAGAGCCCAATTGAAATTGATAATCTTGTTTCTCACACGCTCAATGGTTTGAGAGAGGATGAAAGGTGGGAAGTACTTATGAAAACAAATTATGTGATGGATTTCCCTATGAGAATCTCATCCTACTACTCACATTGATTTTGACTCACGTTATGAACCAAGAAGGTTACCAAGTTTTCCATGTAGGTAGAGGCAAAGTCAAAACAGGTAGATACAAATCCCAAGCTAGAGTGAGAGGAAGGCCAAGATCAAACTCATGCAATGAAGATGACTTTTAAAAAACCAACGGATCAAAAGAAAGAGGATAAAGATCACAAGGAAGAGATGCGTCCACTACAACACAAGATTACACATGTGGGAGATGTTTCATTGAATAGATCTCAAAGCTCCATGGTGTTGAAGGATATGTTGTATGTACCGACCCTCAACAAGAACCTAGTTGGAGTGGTTTGGATGGTCAAATGAGATCATGCAATGATGTTTAATGATGAGGGATCGTTTGTTGAAGACCCCATGCAGGACTACAAGATTAAGGAAAGAAGCAATGAAGAGTCTTCACCATGGTGGTAAAGCCATCAATCGTTTAGACTATCTACTTGTCAATTGGAAATTGAAAAATTCTAGAGATTGACTTTTTGAATAAAATAAATGGCCACACAAACTTAGAAAGGATGAAGGACATGCAAAGGAAAGGCTTGGTGAGTGGTTTACCTGATCTTACATATCAAAATATGCTATATTTCTGCCATGCTGGTCAACTAGGGAAACAAAGTAGATTGAGATTCAAGAAGCGATCACATGTGACAAATGAAGTGATCGATCTCATACACACGAACGTATTGGGACCTAAAAGGGTGTATTAATAAAAATTTATGAGAGGTTGACTCAATTGTATGATTGGTTGCATTAAATAAATCAGAATACAACATTACAACACACATTGGCAAGCACTTTGCTTTAGCTTTGCAAACATTAATCCTTCCAAAAGAGTGTCGGGAGAACTTAGACCTATCAAGGTGAAGCGAAAAACCTTTACATATGTACCCACCAAACCAATCAAGTGTGTTAGTAAACATGAACATAAAATGAGAAGTGATAGTTTTTAAAGAACATGTTTCATTCGCTCCTCAATTTGAGCCTTGAGAGGTACTCTAAGTTTAGAGAGTTAATGTGTGTTGTTTCACCTCTCAGTAAGTATACGTTTAGGGATCCTAGGAATATATATATATATATATATATATATATATATATATATATATATATATATATATATATATATATATATATATATATATATATATATATATATATATATACACACACACAAACAGAGGTGTGTGTGTGCATGTGCTTATGCATACATGCCTAAGCACAACTCCACATTTGCATGAGCATAAATAAACATACATAAATAAGGACGCACACACACATACATACACACATATATATATATATATATATATATATATATATATATATATATACATATATATATATATATATATATATATATATATATATATATATATATATATATACATATATATATATATATATATACATATATATATATATATATACATATATATATATATATATATATATATATATATATATATATATATATATATATATGTATGTATGTATATATATATATACACACATATAACTATATATATATATATATATACATATATATATATATATATATACATATATATATATATATATGTATGTATGTATATATATATATACACACATATAACTATATATATATATATATATATATATATAGTTATATGTGTGTGTGTGTGTGTGTCGTGCTCGTTCATGGATTGTCTACATGTGTAAATAGTTGTATGCTTTAATAAAAGAACTATTTTGCTTTGTAGGAGTGGTTTCTTCATGTTGAATATTGTTTATTTTTTGAAAGTGTTTGTATTGCCCTCATACCTTATTTTTTGATTGTATCTATTCCTTGTTTATGAATGGTCTAACTACCTTGTCTCTTGATGGCCTACATGCCTTTATATAGTTTTCCTCTTAGTTCCTTGATCTAGAAGATAAGGTAGTAGATATTATTTTTACTTTCCCACATGTCATTATATACAAGATGCATACATACATACATACATACATATATACATATATAAATATATACATATACATATGTATACATGACATACATACATATTTACATACATACATATAGACAATCTGTGTATGTTAGAATAGAACAAAGATCTATAGGTATCTACACTCACAACATCAACAATAAGCAAGGATAAATTTAGACTTGAAATTATCCTTATAATGATAAAAATGAAATGAAACAAAACTTGGTATCCAACTCTTAAGTAATGATATGTAGCTAAAATAAGATCTCTAGCTATATGGAACGATAAGCTAGTACGGTGGAAGCTTAGCTAGGCCTAGCATGGACTAACCTCCTTCATTTCCCAAATGTTGAGACCTTAGAGGATGCATCATGGCTTTGATGGTTCATTACATGTGAGGAATTTATAGACTTAGTTTGGTCCCCGACTCTCTACTATAGAACATTGAAGGTGTCACATGGTCTATGATCTACAGATAGGGATGTCCTTAGCTTAGGAATATGAGAGTTTAATCCTCTATAAATCGTGGATTGGAAGGAGACGTTTTATGGAGGTCTACCCAATAGATCATGAACAAAATAGCTTAAATGTTTTCCTTCCAAGGTTAATGAGTAATTTTGGGAAACTAAAATGGTTTGGTTTTTTTAGAATTATTATGGTGTTATGTAGAGTTAGAAAGGATTGTTCTTATATTGTTAGGAAATATACATCGTGTTTTAACTTTATTGGTTGATTGAAATAGTAACTCAATGAAGTATGAAGGCTACAAGAATGTAGTTCTAATACCAAATTGAATCCCATGATTACTTATCCTTTCATGAAGACATATAGATTAAATCCTCCGTTAATCACATGGTTTGGTAGAAGTATAATGTGACTCACATTGATTTTGACTCACGTTATGAACCAAGAAGGTTCACAATTAGAGGGAAACAAAGCCCAAGTTTTCCATGTAGATAGAGACAAAGTCAAAACAGGTAGATACAAATCCCAGGGTAGAGGGAGAGGAAGACCAAGATCAAACTCATGCAATGAAGACGGCTTTTAAAAAACCAATGGATCAAGAGGAAGAGGATAAGGATCACAAGGAAGAGATGCATCTACTAGAGCAAAGATTACACGTGGGGGGTGTTTCATTGAACGGATCTCAAAGCTCCATGGTGTTGAAGGATAACAAGAGCTTGGTTTGAGTGGTTCAAATGGTCAAATGAGGTTATGTGATGATGTTTAATGATGAGGGATGTTTTGTTGAAGACCCCATGTAGGACTACAAGATTGTAGCACAAGGAAAGAAGCAATGAAGAGTCTTCACCATGGTGGTAAAGCCATCAATCACTTAGACTATCTACTTGTCAATTGGAAATTAAAAAACTCTAGAGATTGACCTGTTGGATAAAATAAATGGCCACGTAAACTTAGAAAGGGTGAAGGAAATGCAAAGGAAAGGCTGGGTGAGTGGTCTACTTGATCTTACATAACAAAATATGCTACATTTCTGCCATGCTTGTCAACTAGGGAAACAAAGTAGGTTGACATTCAAGAAGCGATCACATGTGATAAATGAAGTGTTCGATCTCATACACACAAATGTATTGGGACCTAAAATGGTGTATTAATAAAAGCTTATGACAGGTTGACTCAAATGTATGATTGGTTGCATTAATCAATTCAAAATACAACATTACAACACACATTGGCAAGCACTATGCTTTAGCTTTGCAGACATTAATCCTTCCAAAAGAGTGTGAGGAGAACTTAGAACTATCAAGGTGAAGAGCAAAACATTTACATATGTACCCACAAAACCAATCAAGTGTGTTAGTAAACATGAACATAAAATGAGAAGTGACAGTTTTTAAAGAACATGTTTCATTGGCCCCTCAATTTGAGGCTTGAGAGTTACTCTAAGTTTAAAGAGTTAATGTGTGTTGTTTCACCTCTCAGTAAGTATACGTTTAGGGATCCTAGGAATATATATATATATATATATATATATATATATATATATATATATATATATATATATATATATATATATATATATATATATATATATATATATATATTTATATATATATATATAGAGAGAGAGAGATGTGTGTGTGCATGTGTGCTTATGCATACATGCATAAGAACAACTCCACATATGCATGAACATAAATAAACATACATAAATAAGGACACACGCATATATATATATATATATATATATATATATATATATATATATATGTATATATATATATATATATATATATATATATATATATATATATATATATATATATATATATATGTATGTATGTATGTATGTATATATATATATATATATATATATATATATGTGTGTGTGTGTGTGTGTGTGTGGAACACGTTCATGGATTGTCTATATATATATATATATATATATATATATATATATATATATATATATATATATATATATATATGTGTGTGTGTGTGTGTGTGTGTGTGTGTGTGTGTGTGTGTGGAACACGTTCATGGATTGTCTACAGGTGTAAATAGTTGTATGCTCAAATTAAATAACTATTTTGTTTTGTAGGAGTGGTTTGTTCATGTGGAATATTGTTTATTTTTTGAAAGTGTTTGTATTGCCCTTATAACTTATTTTTTTATGGTATCTATTCCTTGTTTATTAATGGTCTAACTGCCTTGTCTCTTGATGGCCTACATGCCTTTATATAATTTTCCTCATAGTTCCTTGATCTAGAAGATAAGGTACTAGATATTATTTTTACTGTCCCACATGTCATTATATACCTCATGCATACATACATACATACATATATACATATATACATATATACATATATACATATATACATATACATATGTATACATTACATACATACATATTTACATACATACATATAGACATTCTATGTATGCTAGAATAGAGCAAAGATCTATAGTTATCTACACTCACAACATCAACAAATAAGCACGGATAAATTTAGACTTGAAATTCTCCTTACAATGATGAAAATGAAATGAAACAACTTAACTTGAAATCCAAATCTTAAATAATGATATGTAGCTAAAATAAGATCTCTAGCTATATGCAAAGATAAGCTAGTAGGGTGAAAGCTTAGCTAGGCCTAGCTTGGACTAACCTCCTTCATTTCCCAAATGTTGAGACCTTACATGATGCATCATGGCTTTGATGGTTCATTACATATGAGGATTTTATATACGTTGTTTGGTCCTTGACTCTGTCCTATAGAACATTGAAGGTGTCCCATGGTCTATGATCTACACATAGGGATTTCCTTAGCTTAGAAATATGAGAGTTTAATTCTTTGTAAATCGTGGACTGGAAGGAGACGTTTTATGGAGGTCTATCTAATAGATCATGAACAAAATAGCTTAAATGTTTTCCTTCCAAGGTTAATGATTAATTTTGGGAACCTAAAATGGTTTGGTTTTTTTTAGAAATATTATGGTGTTATGTAGATTTAGAAAGGATTGTTCTTATATTGTTAGAAAATGTACATCGTGTTTTAACTTTATTGGTGGATTGAAATAGTAACTCAACGAAGTATGAAGGTTCCATGCCAACGTTTCCACCTTCTCCCTCCCCTCCGTCCATCAAGAGATTGCCGATGTGTGGAAGGTGGCGTTCGCCTCTGGCTTGGCCCCAGCCAAGTGCTGGAGAAGTGCGGTCGACAAGTCTCGCAAGATCATGATCAGAACTAAGAAGACGCTCGAGGCAGTGCGGCGGGCTCGTAGGGAAGCGCTTTACCACAGACTCTGGCGACTCGAGGAGGAAGTAAACAAAGGAAAACACCAAGCCCAGAAAGGTCTCCGAAAAATCAGAGCGGCGTTGAGATACGAAGAAGAAATACAAAGGAAAAACTTGCAAATGTTCTTCAAGGAGTGGTGGGCTGGAAAAGCCGACAAACCCACCAAGGAGATGTGCAGTATCCTTAAAAGGAAACACAACAGAGAGACGATTCCCCTACTGCTAGACCCACATGGCAATGTATGCAAGTCGGAAGAAGATAATGTTGGCATCATCGAAGGGCACTTCACGAGACTCCTGGGAACCTCGAACCCCCTCTCCCACCACAGAAGGGACAACATGGCTGCCATTTCTAGGGTTTCCCCCTGGAGAATACCGCCCAACCTCCACTCCCTGCTTCATGCCCCAATCTCAGAATCAGAAATCATTGAGGTCATTGATGCCCTCCCTCTCGGTAAAAGCCCGGGACCCGACGGTCTCACTAACGAGTTTTTTAAATCCTTCAAGCTGGTGGTTGCCACCCCTCTTCGGATGGTTTGGCAAGAAGCGCTAAAATTTGGTGCTCTTCCTTCTTGTATAAATAATGGAATCATCAAGCTGATTCACAAGAAGGGGGAAAAAAACAGAATCGAGAACTGGCGGCCAATTACCATGCTTCAAACAAGATACAAGATCGTCGCCAAAGTCATTGCCAACAGACTTGCGTGCCACCTGAGATCTTGGCTTAGTGAGGACCAAAAAGGCTTCATCAAAGGCAGGTCCATCCTGGAAACCATTATGGATATTTGGGAAGGTATTCAATTTGCAAATGAGTCTAATCAAGATGTGGTCTTCCTCAAGATCGACTTTGACAAAGCCTACGATAGGCTAGAATGGGACTATATTCTGCAGTCGCTCCAAGACCTCGGATGTAGTCAGAAATTCACTAAGATGATCGCGACCCTTCTCGGCAACGCAACGACCCAAATTAACGTTAACGGCAAACTTTCGAAGGCGATCCATCTTAAAAGATCTATTAGACAAGGGTTCCCTCTTGCCCCCCTTCTCTTTGCCATCGCCACCGAGGGGCTGAGCAGACTTGTGGCTCATCATGTGGAGGCTGGCAATATCAAAGGCCTTCAGCTTCCTCACGACCACAGTCAAATCATCATGAGACTTTTTGCCGACGATATGAACGCGTTCGTTCACAATGATAATACCAGCCTAGAGACTTTCTGGAGGTGTCTTGATACCTTTTGTGAGGCCTCTGGATCCAAAATCAACCACAATAAGACCGCCTTTAGGGCCATTGTGGGACATCAACCTGGCCTTCTCATTGATCATGGCTGTCAAATCATTCCGCAGGGCCAAATCTTTCGGCTGCTTGGAATCCCCTTGGGGTTTGGCGTCTCTATGGAGCAGCGATGGAACTGGGTGCTGGCCAAACTTGAAAACAAGCTCAATTACTGGAGAGGTATGCAAATCAATCTCGCTGGACGGGCGATGGTTATCAACACGTTCCTCCTCTCGTCTACCATCTATTTCCTTTCTTGCTGGAGACCGAATGAGCAAGGCCTGTCCAAACTGAATAGCATCTGCAGAAACTTTCTTTGGACGGGTGATCATAACAGAAGGGGGGTGCCTAAAATCAAATGGACCATCTGCACCAGCCCTAGAGATAGCGGGGGGCTTGGCATCCTGGACATTGGGTGCATGGCTAACAAACTGGCAGCCAAATGGATGATTAAAGCTTGGTGCAATAGGGAGGCCTCGTGGGCCAAGCTGATCTTCAGAAACAAAAATGAGTTGGCCCTCACGGGGTCCCCGAACTGGAAGAGCCTTGACATCATGACCCTGCTATTCTCCCCGATACCTGTCTTCCCGAAAGGCTCCACTCTCGTATGCTCTCTGTGGAAGGGCTGGAATAAAGTCAAAAGCTTCACAAGAATCAGTGAGGACTGGAAGTGGGCGGCCGGAATCAGACAAAACGACTCTATATGGTTTCCGATACATGGCATCCGGAGTGTGGAGTCATGGAACATTCAAAATGCCAAGAAGTTATGGAACAAAGGATTCAAAAAATGGAAACACCTCTGGAAACACGACACCAACAGTTGGATCAACTACGAGGATATCGACCCTCGCATAAACATCTCCTACGAAGAATGGAACACCTTGCAAAGCAGATGCCTCGCTTGGGATCGTCGCAAAACCCACCTTCTCATGGGACATGATGCTCCGAACGCGCGTGGTCTCAAATGGCACAATGGGAATAGCCTACTCAAAATCCCGAACATCAAAGAAACGACTGATCTCCAGATCAGCCTCAACAAGAAGTGGTGCCTGTCCTGGACGCGGCTTCGGTGGGACATGAAACTCATGGGTATCTGGCACCCACTTATAGAGATTAAGAAGTCGGTCCTCTTATGGCAAATTCTTCATCGCGGAATTTGGACTAACCATAAGGCAAGCAAAATTTGTGGGACCCCTCCGTGGTGCAAACGCTGCCACCGTGCAATCGAAGATGTCCCACACATCTTCCTTACTTGCCCCAACTCCTACAGAATCTGGCAGATGGTTGGACTGAAAATCAGAGTTCAGAAACAGCTTAGCTGGAAACAAGTCCTTTTGGGCGAAGCGATTGGATGCTCTGCGGCTCTCTGGAACGCAATCAGAGGGGAAGTCCTGTGGAAAATTTGGCGGGAGCGGTGTGCTCTCAACTTCGGCGACCCCCCCAGGGAGTGGTCGATTGAAAAATCTCTATTCCTCTTTGGCAAAAGAATTGTCAACAGTAAGAAATCCCCCCCCTTCAGGCACCATCAAGTCCTCCTTTTGATCAACAACAAGCTCAAACCCAAGTGGGTCCCGCATGAGGGCAACGAGAGGGTGATCAACCTTCTTTGTATTGCAACCTAGGAATCAACCAAGCTTCCCCTGCTTTGTGGGATTTGGGGGGTCCCGTGGGCACTAGTCCCCTTCTTCTGTACCTTTGTTTCTTAATTTAATTCAAGTCCGGGAGAGTAGGCTATTGCCGAACTTCCTTTATATTAAAAGAATGTAGTTCTAATACTGAATTGAATCTCATGATTACTTATCCTTTCATGAAGACATATTGATTAAACCCTCCGTTATTCACATGGTTTCGTAGAAGTATAATGTGACTCAATGATGGTGGGGGAGTGGAGGGGGAGTGTTTGCAGGTTATAACAACTTGGATCCCAGAATGTTATTGTGAACAAGTGATTGATAAGTAAGGAGATGAGTTGGTTCTACAACAAAACTACTCTAAACCAGCCCATCGGACTCCAAGGATGCTTAATAGACATCCTTGGCTTCCCAAAAATGCATAAGAGAACATTTTGTCCTTTGAAACATCATTATCAAAAGCTTGCACCAAAACACATAAGTTCTATTTGCAAGAATTGTAAAGAACCCTGTATTTTTGGTTGAGAAATATGTTTAGAGCTCCCAACATGGTATTAAGTGACTAGAGAGCTTTTGCACACATCTAATTTAAGTGTATATCTATCAAAAGCAATTAAGTTGTGATTTTAGTTGAAGCATATAATGATTTATGAAACTTTCAAGTCTCATGGGTCACATGTCATTTTTCACAAACACGAAGGTGTGCACATAGAGTTACCCTCAAAGCTTCATATCGGAAGACCTAGTAAACCAATGATGCTCAAAGTTGACATAAAGATACTCCACGCTCTTACCTAACCAGTCAATTTGAAATTACAGCAAATGAATGCCTCCATATAGAGAAACCAACATCAGAAGCTCACTGCGTGCTTGAATGGACTCCAAAAGTATATAGAGAAAGAATTACTCAAAGATAATGATCAAAGAACGTATGATATTGAAAATATGATACATAGGAAGCATATAGTAGTCCTACATATAGTGAGCATAATTTATGCTCAAAAGTGTAGATCAATCTATATGGAATAGGCATTATATCTCACAACTAAGAAGCATATGTATTTATACATGAGCTACATAAAGTTGTTTTCTTAATTTATAATCACCCACCACTCAAATACATGTAGAGACAATGCATAAGATTGAGCACAAGATTGCTTATGTGGGGGACGCTTGATTGAATGGATCTCAATGCTCCATGTTGTTGAAGGGTGTCTTGTATGTACGAACCCTTGAGAACAACTTGGTTTGAGTAGTTCAAATGGTCAAAAGAGGTTATGAGATGCATTCAATGATCTAGGATATTTTCTTGAAGGCTCCATGTACGACTACAAGATCGTAGCACAAGAAACGAAAGAAAGAAGACTCTTCACCATGGACTTAAAGCCATCAGTCCCTCACATTGTGTACTTGTCAATTGGAAATTAGAACAAAGAAAATCTAGAGATTGACTTGTGGAAGAAATTCATTGGCTGCATAAACGTAGAAAGCATGAAGGACATGCAAAGAAACGGCTAGGTGAGTGGTCTAGCTGATCTTACAAATACAAATATGCTACATCTTTGCCATGCTTGTTAATTAGGTAAAGAAAGTAGATTAACATTCAAGAAGGGAGAGCATGTTAAGAATGAAGTGTTCAATCTCAAACGCACACATGTATGGGGACCTAGAACGCTGCATTAAAGAAAAATTTGATGATAGGCTGACTCAAATGTATGACTCATTGCATGAACAAAGTTTGAATACAACATTAAAACAAACATTAGCAAGAACCATTGTTTAGCTTTACAAACATCGATCCTTCCAAAAGAGTTTCACGAGAACTTAGACCTCTCAAGGTGAAGAGAACAACCTTTACATACCTACCAACCAATCCAATCAAGTATCTTAGTAAGAATGAACATTAAATGAGGAGCGATTGTTATGAAAACCGTGCTATCTTCTTATCTTAGTCATGCCTCGACATTTCTATTAGCTCCATCAAATAGATAGATCAACCAATAAGAAGAAAGCAAAACTAATTTCCAATCACTACTTCTAACCATGAAAAGAAAAATGATGGTTTGATTAATACATAATTTCCTATGAAAAACTGTCCATATGAGATTCAGTAGTAATGTTCCTAAACATAGACATACAGACGTGTCTGCACCGTCATTCAACATGTTACAATCCGTGAAAGAATAAACACAAGCAAGTACCTCAATCTAATCTACCATTGACTTTGTTACCATTAATAGGTGAGATCAATCCAGGATATACATGGATTGTCAGAGGGAGAAAGATCGATGATATACATGGACTGTAAGAGCGAAAAAGATCCATTATATACATGGACTGTAAGAGGGTAAAAGATCCTATTTGGTAAGTTGGCTATTATCCTTATTAAGAGAAAGGATAGTAATGGTGGCTTTAATGAAATTTAATGGTGGTTTCTTTTTAACTCTATTTTGAAGGTTCCTGGATACTAATGATCCAAATAAATGGTCCAAATTAAAAGATTCCTTGAATAATAGTCCAAATTGATCATCGTTTCGTCCAAATTAATCATCTTTTGAGGGAAAAGTTAGATCTTAACAATTTTTTTGTGCTTCCTAGCACTCTAAACCTCACTATTTCCAAAGGTTGGTTAAAATATAGAAGTGCTTGGACCCAATGCCATGACCCCCGAAGGTAAGAAGCTTAGATTATGTTCCTAATTAAATAAAGATCCCTTAACAAGTGGGCGAAGCTCAAATCTACGTTAAGGTAGTTGACTCTTTTTTCCTGATGTTCTGATTGATAATCTCTATAAAAAATACATACATACATACACACGCGCGCGTGCACTCACTTCTTGCTAACGAACATGTTTAAAAACTCTGAAGTAGAGGGATAAAGGTTTCATAAATGGGGAAGGTTTAAAAACCAACCGCTTTTGAGAGTACTCTAAAGTCGAAGAGACTCAGCTCAAAAAATGCATACGCATGCACGTCCCCTGCATTCATTAAAACCCGCATTCGTGCCCCCTGCATACATTGTTGATGCACAGCACATCATTGAGTCACATTAAACCTTTATCAAGCTGTACATTTATTTCAATTTATGAGAATCACATTAATCTACACTACAGACGTCGTTGAGTTGAATCAAACCACTTGCCTAAAGGAAACAATCATTTATGCCGAAACACAAATAAAGGTAAACCATTTCTTCATACATTGAGACACATTCTACATATCCCACAAGAATGGAGTTCGCCCCATTTTCAATGAGACATAAATGCAGCTTTTCCTACCACTCCAAATGTCTCCAGCACAAAAGAGAATCGTACGAAAACATCGAACTTCTCAGCAACTCTCTTTAAAAAAATTGTATCTCGTCGAATCCTAGAAAACCTACTGATTCTGATTTGTCATGATTCAATGGGTAGACCTAGATAAAAGTCCTCCTTACAATGCATGACTCCTTACAAATTAAACTTTCCTGTTCTTAAAGTAAGATCATCCCTGATTGTAAATCATAGACCATGCGAAATCTTCAATGTACCATGGTAGTAACTCGAGGTCCATACTAAGTACATAAAGTCAAAACTCGGATGTTACCAGCCATCAACGCCATGACTCATCGTGTAAGGTCTCAACATTCGGGCAATGAAGTAGGTTTCAAGACTTCATTGTTCTTCAATCTGTACCATACTTCATGGCCTTCCTTTTTTTACATAAACTTGTCTATATATATATAGTGACAAAGCTCTCTCTCTAAACAATAGGAGTTCAAACTTTCCGCATAAAAAATTTTCGAAAAACCAAAAAAAAATTACAACATTTTGTGTCCCTAGACCTTACCAAAACGTTTTGTGATGCTCACTGAAAATCAACAAATATATTTCTTAACATGGAAGTATAATGAAATGAGTCCTCCAATAAGGAATGGATTGTTAACATCACATAGTACGCAATATACACTATCTGTGCATATGGATTAACACAATAGCATATATACAATAGCATACCAAAGAGCATTGAGATGGTGCATCAACCCATGAAGCCTATGCGTATGCCTCGTGTAATAATGGGTAAACAACTACAACTGTTCAGGATAAGTAAGTAAGTATGTATGTATGCATGCACGTAAACGGCGTGTGTATGTGTGTATGTATATACATACGTATGTATGTATGTTTTCAATGATTGGATTTGGTTATCCCCGTATGTGAATTTGGTTTTACAGTATATGGCATATCACTATACACATTTGGGTGAGTCCAGCAATTTAGAAGTTTCAAGTAACTGGAAACAATGAGCTACCATGAAGGAGAAAGTCAGGGAGATGGAGGTGGATTTGAAATTCAAATAAGCATCAGTCTTCTTCAATTCTATAAACACTCATTTGGAATGAGTTCTGGTCTTCTTTCACTATTTTAAGAGCACCTCTTTGATGTAGTTCTGTCAATCCAAGATATCCCCTAGATCAGACACCTCCTTGTAGTTATACCTCTACACATAGGTATAGAATTTTACATAGGCATATCTCTTTATAGATGAATAGGAGTCAAAACGACTAACTATTTTACCTTGTTGTTATCGTTGGCAGGATCAAATTTTGTAGAGAAGGTTAGCATACCACCTAGAATCCAATTGGAGTGATTTACACGTTTCTTCAAAAATTTTATGTAGACAAACTCTTATAAGTTCTACCCTAGGGAATAGAGAAAATTAAGTTCTTTTCCGATTCTGCTAGCCATCTATGAGTTCCTGCAAAGGGTCGAACACACTTTCGTTGAAATTTCGAGACCAAATTCGCAGCATTGGAAGCCCAAATCATCTTGGAGCATTGAAGTCATCACCACGAGGGCTTGAAGCTAGAAAGGGCCAATTTTGACGCAAAGGAGTACATAGCATTCCAGGTCAACAACAATCAAGTATGGTCTCAAATCAGGAATGAATGAAGCGGATTGGGAATAAATGGGTTTACAAGGTTAAAAGAAACTATGATGATTCCATAGCAAGGTATAAGGCATGGATATTTTACAACCTCAAGGATTTGGGGATCCTAATAAACAAGAGTATGTTTTTAAGCTTCGGAAAGCTTTGTATGGTCTGAAGAACGCATTTTTAACGCTTGGAAGCAAAAGGTTGTGGAGTACTCATTTAGATGCGGTTATCAATAAGGTGGTGGACATTCCTATGCCTCAAAATCAAACAGACATCTAGTTGCCTACATATTCATATACATATATTACCTAATGATAATATGAAGTGATGATGTAGTTATGATGTTCATGAAGGCCAACCTTATGAAGAAATTCAAGATCTCTCATTTTGGAACACTTCAATACTTTTGAAAGCACTGAAGTAATCTACATAACAAACAATGTATACTTCGGAAAAAGGAAGTGCTGGCTAGATATGTTGTATACTTAAGGTATGAGTAGATGTAAGCTACTTGCCGGACCTATACACCCAGAGACAAAGTTATGTGTAGATCAAGGAAAGCCACTTGAAGATATTATAGCATATAGCAGCAACAATCACATGACCATATTTGATACATGTTGCAGACTGTGTTTATTAAGCCCTACATTTAGGTTGATTTATTAGAAGCACATTCATGTACCCCACGGACATCGTTGAGTTATATCAAACCACTTGCCTAAAGGAAACAATGATCACTTCCGAAAGACAAAGAAAGTTAAATCAGGACCGGTATACAGACACTTTCAAACATTATCCACACAAGACAATTTATACATGTCATCATCCTACAACAATGGAGTTCCTCCTATTTTGGATGAGATAAAAATGCAGCTTAACATCTAGATGCTAAAGAATATTTTAAAGCACTGAAAACCCTCTAGCAATTGATATCGAGAATTCCAAATACAAGACGCCTTTCATTCTCTAACATGATACCATCGTGGGATCCAATTCATTAGAACCCACATTCATTCCCCCTGCACACATTGTTGAATCCAATTTTCTCTCTTTATCCCAAAGATATATATAGGTTTTGGTTTGCTAGTATAAGCATCTCGAAGTGTGCTACAAGTTTAGTAGAATTTCACATGGTAGTCGTACTCAACTTTTTGAGATACAATCTTTTTTTTTTCATCAAGGTATTTCAGTCAATGGCCATGGCTAGAAGCAGTGATATATTCCATATGCTGGTTGCTGAGGATAAGTTGGACGTAACCAACGGCTTATATGATGTTTCATGTATTGGTTGTAAAAAAAGTGGAATATTGTGCAGGATGTTGAAAAACGTCCTATTACACCTACAAACATAGTTGTAGAAGATCATCTAGACAACATTGAAGATGGCAATATTCTTCATGTTCCTATTTGTGTTTCAGTTCTTGTTGCAGGTACTAGAGAGAAAATTCATTGGGATGGCAGAGATGCTCAAGCACATGTGTTAATAGCCTTGTGTTCCAAATGTGCCATTATTCCTCACATTCGCTCTTGCAGAGAAACCAAGGATGCTTAAGATACACTTATGACTTTATACAAGGTAAGGAATGACGCTCATGTTGCTTACCTCCAAAACTAGTTGGAGAGTGGGCACATGAATGAAGGAGTTTCCATGGATAGTTTTTTCACAAAGATCAAAGATTTGAAGGAACACTTGATTGTGCTGATGAAGTCTTGCCTGACAGTTCACTTGTGTGAATTGTTGTGAATGGTCTTCACGATTCATAAGAGAGTTTTGCTTCTACTCTTCGTTTGATGATGAGAGACAATCCAAATGCCTTAACATTTCAAGATTTAGTCTTTGTTCTAGTTGCAAGAAGATCATTTTAGGAAGAAGAGGTCAACTATGCATGTTGTAGATCAAGCTTTTGTGGCTAGCTAAAATGGTAAAGGTAAATGGACCTCTTCTACTAGTAAGCAAAAATCTACTAATTTTACACAATCAAAGAAGGATGATAGAGATGAGAAGAAAATAGAAAAGCAAAAATTATTTTGCAAATACTGTAAAGGAAAGGATCATGCCAAAAAGAGTTGTTCAAAACTAGCTGCTAAAGAGGCAAGGAAGAAAGAGGCTAGAATGGTTGTTGTAGAGGCCTCTATTTTGGAGTTAGAATGGTTGTTTGCGGAAGCATGCAAATAGCACAAGGAAGAAGAAGAAAATTGGAGCACAACACACAATAATGAATATGTTACCACCAGAATGTATGAGGATAAGTAGCCCCTTAGGGCAATAGGCATATATACAAGCTGGGGGAAAGAAGCCTCCTAAAGAGGGAAAAAAGTTCCTCGATAGTCCTAGTTTGTTCACACATATCACTACCTAAATATGTCAATAAGTCTCCCCTAGGATTGATGGGGTGAACGAGAAGCTGGCACTCATGTGTAAGGAAGTGCCAAGTTATGCTGAATCAATCCACAAAAGGAAGTAAGCCCAAAGCTTTGCAAAAAGCTTCAAACTTCTCCCTAGGCCATGCCATCATGAAAAGGTTTGCAATGTTCTCTTGCGTGGGCACATATGCCAAGCTGATCTCTCTAGTGGAGAGCCTCTCCCTGACATAATGATAATGCATCTCAATCTCCTTAGTGCAAGAATGGAACACAGGGGTCCTTGCAGCTGCCCATGCCCTCTGACAAACCACCTAGAATCCAATTGGAGTGATTTACACGTTTCTTCAAAAATTTTATGTAGACAAACTCTTATAAGTTCTACCCTAGGGAATAGAGAAAATTAAGTTCTTTTCCGATTCTGCTAGCCATCTATGAGTTCCTGTAAAGGGTCGAACACACTTTCGTTGAAATTTCGAGACCAAATTCGCAGCATTGGAAGCCCAAATCATCTTGGAGCATTGAAGTCATCACCACGAGGGCTTGAAGCTAGAAAGGGCCAATTTTGACGCAAAGGAGTACATAGCATTCCAGGTCAACAACAATCAAGTATGGTCTCAAATCAGGAATGAATGAAGCGGATTGGGAATAAATGGGTTTACAAGGTTAAAAGAAACTATGATGATTCCATAGCAAGGTATAAGGCATGGATATTTTACAACCTCAAGGATTTGGGGATCCTAATAAACAAGAGTATGTTTTTAAGCTTCGGAAAGCTTTGTATGGTCTGAAGAACGCATTTTTAACGCTTGGAAGCAAAAGGTTGTGGAGTACTCATTAAGATGCGGTTATCAATAAGGTGGTGGACATTCCTATGCCTCAAAATCAAACAGACATCTAGTTGCCTACATATTCATATACATATATTACCTAATGATAATATGAAGTGATGATGTAGTTATGATGTTCATGAAGGCCAACCTTATGAAGAAATTCAAGATCTCTCATTTTGGAACACTTCAATACTTTTGAAAGCACTGAAGTAATCTACATAACAAACAATGTATACTTCGGAAAAAGGAAGTGCTGGCTAGATATGTTGTATACTTAAGGTATGAGTAGATGTTTGACTCCACCTTCATTTTTGGGTTTTCCAAATAAAGTAGAAGTGTCCAAATAAATGCTTGAAAAAATGGATGAGGAACTTAGGAAAATTATGAAGCACATAAAAGAAGATCAGAAAAGAGAAAAGAAGATTTCTTAGAAATGGATCTATAGTAGAAATTTTAGTGAAATGGCACTCATACCCAATACAAGATTCGAGTTGGGTAAACTTCGATGATTTTCTAAAACATTATCCTTCTTTCGAACTCTTAGGACATAGTTATTAAAGGGGGGAAGAATTGTAATAAGCCTCTTTTTTAGTGAAATAATTCATTCTAAACTTTCTGAATTTCATTGTGGGGATAATGCTTAGAATGAATAATTAGGTCATTTTTGCATGTAGGAAAAATTTTGGGTTGGAAAATTTGATATTCTCTCTCTAGACCTTATTCGCATCATGTTTTCTAGTGGAATTTTGAAGGTGAAGATGAAATAATTAAGGAAAACTTTGTATGAGAGAAAGGTAGAGCAGTATAAGAGAGGGCTTATCTTATTCTTTTTGAATCCGTGATTCTGATGCTCACGTGTCACCATGTCTAATGATGGATATTTTCGGATATGTCTTTTTGGTGTTTTCCTCCTATTTTCGACAGGTATGCTAAAGAAAGAAAGCACACTATGATCGCATGGCTTTTTGCGAAAGTTTTGGAGAAACTCGACTTTTTCTAACTTTGGTGGATCACCCACTTCTTTGGGAGGGCAACGATCAAACTTTGATATACGAAGACCTACGCACCAACATAGGAGATGCACAAGAATCTGAGAATTATCTTGTGATTGAGAGTAAGAGTGACAGTGAGAGTGTGATTGAGAGTGGGAGTATGAATGCGATTGTGATAGCTCGGGGGTGGTCATGAGGTAGAGGCTTCATCAAGAAGCTACTGTAACCATTGATTCACATCTATAATATCAAAACTCGGATGTTACCAGCCATCAACGCCATGACTCATCGTGTAAGGTCTCAACATTCGGGCAATGAAGTAGGTTTCAAGACTTCATTGTTCTTCAATCTGTACCATACTTCATGGCCTTCTTTTTTTTACATAAACTTGTCTATATATATATAGTGACAAAGCTCTCTCTCTAAACAATAGGAGTTCAAACTTTCCGCATAAAAAATTTTCGAAAAACCAAAAAAAAATTACAACATTTTGTGTCCCTAGACCTTACAAAAACGTTTCGTGATGCTCACTGAAAATCAAAAAATATATTTCTTAACATGGAAGTATAATGAAATGAGTCCTCCAATAAGGAATGGATTGTTAACATCACATGGTACACAATATACACTATCTGTGCGTATGGATTAACACAATAGCATATATACAATAGCATACCAAAGAGCATTGAGATGGTGCATCAACCCATGAAGCCTATGCGTATGCCTCCTGTAATAATGGGTAAGCAACTACAACTGTTCAGGATAAGTAAGTAAGTATGTATGTATGCATGCATGCAAACGGCGTGTGTATGTGTGTATGTATGTATGTATATACATACGTATGTATGTATGTATGTTTTCAATGATTGGATTTGGTGATCCACGTATGTGAATTTGGTCTTATAGTATATGGCATATCACTATACACTTTTGGGTGAGTCCATCAATTTAGAAGTTTCAAGTAACTCCAAACAATGAGCTACCATGAAGGAGAAAGTCAGGGAGATGGAGGTGGATTTGAAATTCAAATAAGCATCAGTCTTCTTCTTTTCTATAAACACTCATTTGGAATGAGTTCTGGTCTTCTTTCACTATTTTAAGAGCACCTCTTTGATGTAGTTTTGTCAATCCAAGATATCCCCTAGATCAGACACCTCCTTGTAGTTATACTTCTACACATAGGTATAGAATTTTACATAGGCATATCTCTTTATAGATGAATAGGAGTCCACGACTAACTATTTTACCTTGTTGTTATCATTGACAGGATCATTTGTAGAGAAGGTTAGCATACCACCTAGAATCCAATTGGAGTGATTTACACGTTTCTTCAAAGATTTTATGTAGACAAACTCTTATAAGTTCTACCCTAGGGAATAGAGAAAATTAAGTTCTTTTCCGATTCTGCTAACCATCTATGAGTTCCTGTAAAGGGTCGAACACACTTTCGTTGAAATTTCGAGACCAAATTCGCAGCATTGGAAGCCCAAATCATCTTGGAGCATTGAAGTCGTCACCAGGAGGGCTTGAAGCTAGAAAGGGCCAATTCTGACGCAAAAGAGTACATAGCATTCCAGTTCAATTCTTGTTCTCTCTGGTTGATTATTGTTTGTTGAGATGATTCTACAACATCCCTCAAATCTTGCATCTTTTCTTTACCTTTGTTGTTCCATGCCTAGATGTTCCTCCTTGGTGCCTTTTGATCATAATCAAAGTCATTTGAATCTTCTTGTAGGTGATCATTCACCTTCTACAATGTTGGAAAGTACTCCTTTAGGTCCTCTACAAACATCTTCAAACCAAGAGTTGTTCTCATCAAAGACAACATCTCTACTACTATGAAATCCTTATTACTTATATAATATAATCTATATCCTTTCTGATTGACATCATAACCAATGAATATACACTTATTTTCCTTTGGATCCATCTTGCCTCTAATTTATGAAGGTATGTGTGCATATGCAATCCACCCGATGATCCTACAATGGCGAGAGCTCACTCTCCTTCCATTCCATGCTTCATATGGTGTCATTACATTCAATGATTTGAATAGAAGCCTATTGATTAGGTAGGTGGTTGTGGACATAGCCTCTACTCATAGGTATTTTATTTTAAAAATCTTTTCTCATTTACCATTGACCATGCTGCTCCTACTATGGTTCTATTCCTCCTTCTGCCACTCCATTTTGCTCTAGAGTATATCTAGTTTTAATTTCTGTTTTGATACCCCTCTCTTGGAGATAGGCATCACATTCATTGGAGAAATATTCTCCCCTCCCTCCATCTGACCTTAGCCTCTTCAAGGTTTTACCTGTTTGGTTCTCAACAAGTGCAAGATACTTTTTGAAACAAGTAAATGCTTCATCTTTTGCTTCATAAAATAGAGTATTGTCCATTTGCTACAATCATCAATGAAAGAAACATAGTAGCTTGATCCAGAGATTGATGGCTCCTTGTTTGGACCCCATACATCTGTATCGACTAACTCCAGTAGCTCTCCATGGATATGTGAAGACATGGATTTGAACTTGGAGAAGATGAAGTGGTGCTGCAAAAACTTTGCACTACACCAGCCAAGTAAACTCTAGGGATATATGGTGGGCCCTTTTTGCTTGCCAAAGGATGTATTAGACACCCTATGTACCTTGGACGATCACTCTCAAAAAGATAAATAAAAACAAATAGGGAGGAGTTGAATCAAGTGTAAAAAACTTGCTATTTTGGTTCATACACTTGCTCAGCGTTTTGAACAATTCTCTGGCCACATCAGCAATTAACTTAATTCATTTCGGGGAACTGTTACTAACTTAGTAAGCTAACAATCAAGAGTTATCTCATAAAAAATGATGGACCACATAAACATAAATATGTTTAACAAGCTGTAGCGTCACCTCGACTTTCATGGGCTCTAGCAGTACTCAAAACTGTGAGTAGAGAAATGGTAATATTTCGAGATTCCAAGATCGAATGCTTATGATACTTTGTAAGCCTACAATAGACCATATATTCATTGTATAAATCTTTGAATCATGGAAAATGATGAAGTAGACACTGAGGACCAGCTTTGAGAAAATTACTATTTTGATGGAGTGCTGACAGAGAAGTAGAGAATGAAGAGATATAGTAGAACTCAAATGAATATATCTCAAGATTGAAAAACCCAATTGCAATGAAATTTTATGATCATATAGTAGACAAGGGGAAAGCATTACCAACTTAAATCATTAAAAATATGCACTGCTTAGAGAAATCATCTTTGCAATGTGACTCATAAAACTAAGAGATATGGCAATGAATAGTACACTTGCAGAGCATGAAGTTATGGACACAAATGATCATGAAATTTAATGTATATTGATTGTAAAGTACAATCGACTTACTTGTACATATCGGTGCCTTGAAACCACACTCTGATATGGCATGAAGCCCTACTCAAGGAGTCACAAAAAAATGCAACTAAAGTGCCATGTATTTATAGTGATGGTTGGAGCCTAATTTTGAATTTGAATCTTCCTATAATCACTCTCCAAGCTTGATTTGATTCTCCAACTACCTTCAATCACGAATTCATGGCTTCTTTTTCCTTTTTTCATCAAGTGGACTCAACCAGTTTAGATTCCTTTTACTTTTACATCAAGTAAAGACTTCAAAATTTACAAGAGGGAGTTCACAAGTGAACTTTACAAGGAGTTGGCATTTCCTTTAAATTTCTAAGCCTTTTAATGACTCAAGCCATCACTTGGACTTGCCATGGAGTTTTTCTGAGAGCACCCCCTCAAGTCAAGTGATCTTAAGGTCTTCAATATTCCAAGATTACCTACCAATCAGAACCTTGAATTTGCAAAGCTTTGTACCATCCAATGCTTTGGTTAGAATATCTACACATTGTACACATAAGTTAACTAGATTTCCTTGTTCATCATCTTCTCTCTTACATAGTGATAATGTACTTCAATATGTTTAGGCCTTGCATGAAATATTGGATTGGCAGCCAAGTGAATAGAGCTCATATTGTCACCGAAGATACTTGAAGTTCCAATCTCCAAACCAAGATCTATGAATAGTGTCTTCATCCACATTGCTTCTTGAGTAGCTATAGCAAGACCTCTGTATTCAGCTTCAGTCAAAGAAAGTGCAACTGTAGTTTGCTTCTTGGATGACCATGAAACAAGTTTTGAACATGTAAAGGTAAGATATCCTAATGTGCTCCTTCTATCTTCCTTGGAGCCAACCCAATCTGCATTACAGAACAATTTTAAACTTAAATCAGATACATAAGGGTAATATAACCCTTCATTCATGGTCCCTTTGAGATATCTCAGTATCCTCTTGGCAGCCTCCATGTGAGTTTTTTTGGGTATATGCATAAATTGACTTAGCACACTCACATTATAACATATATCAACCCTTGTCAATGTGGCATAGTTCAAACTACCCACAAGGCTTTGATAACCTCTCATATCCTCTATGAGTTCACCTTCATGTGAGATCAATTTATGATTAACCTCCATTGGAGTTTTTGCAATCCTGCAATCTTGCATCTTGATTTTTGCCAACATGTCTTTAATGTACTTTCTTTGAGACTTGAGAAACAAACCATGATCTTTGTCGAAAACTTCCAATCCTAGGAAGTAGGTAAGTGAACCCAAATCACTTATCTTGAACTCTTTGATCATCTCTTCTTTGATATTCTTCATGCCATCTATATCATTTCCTCTAAGTATAATATCATCTACATACACACACAAATAGATGACTTTAGAATTACTCCTTTTTATGAATAGTGATGGATCTTCCTAGCTAGGTGGAAAACCTTTGCCTTGCAAGAACGCGACAAGCTTGTGATTCCAAGCCCTTGGGGCTTGTTTGAGTCCATATAAAGCTTTATTAAGTTTACACACATAATCAGGATATATGTGATTCTCAAAACTAGGTGGTTGTGCCATATATACCTTTTCTGTTATCCATCCATTACGAAATGTATTTTTTACATCCAATTGAAGTATCTTCCAATTCTTGGAAGAGGAAATACTTCAATTTGTAAATCCACCTTGAGCCTATCACTTTCATTGATGGAGGCTTGGGAACCAACTCCCAAGTGTTATTCTCCTCAAGAGCTTAAATTTCTTCTTCCATTGCATGCCTCCATTCTGATTTCTTCTCTCCTTCCTCAAATGTCGAAGGTTCCTCTTGATTTATGTCCTCTGCTAGATAGATTGAATGTTTAGTGAGTATAGAAGTATCAAACCCATACCTTTCTGGATTTCTTTTCTCCCTCATGGACCTTCTTAGGCCATGATTTGATGATTTTGCCTCTTGTCCAAGTTCCTGCACTTTTGATTTACCTTTAGACTTCCATATTTTGAGTTTTTCATATTGCGTTGTATCATCATCTTCTGAGGTATCGTGCTCTTCAACTTTAGAAGAATTATCCTTAACAAGTTTTGGAGAATCTTCTTCAAGATCATAAGGTAGCTTGACATTCTACATGAATCTTCATACCAAGAACTATTCTCATCAAATACTACATCTCTACTCACCAAGAATCCTTTGGTTGTTGGGTTGTATAATGTGTAGCCCTTTTGAATGTTGTCATATCCAATGAATACACACCTTTCTGCTTTGGGATCCATCTTGCCTCTAACCTGTGAGGGAACATGAGCATAATCAATACATCCAACAATCTTACAATGATCCAAGCTTGGTTTTCTTCCATTCCAAGACTCATATGGTGTCATGCCATCAACTAGTTTTGAAGGCAACCTCTTAATCAAGTAAGTGGCTGTGGATGTAGCCTTAGCCCATAAGTTATTAGGTAAATGCTTCTCATTTACCATAGACCTTGCGGCTTCAAAAATTGTCCTATTCCTTCTTTTAGTCACTCCATTTTTCTCAGGAGTGTACCTTGTAGTGATCTCTCTTTTGATTCCCCTCTCTTGACGAAAGGAGTCAAATTCATGGGAGAAGTACTCTCCCCCTCCATCTAACATTAGCTTTTTAATGTCCTACATGTTTGATTCTCCACAAGAGCCAAATGTCTTTTGAAGAGTGAAAAGACTTCATCTTTTTGTTTCATAAAATATAATATAGTACATCTACTACAATCATCAATTAAGGAGACATAATACCTTGATCTAGATATTGAAGCATCCTTGCTAGGTCCCCATACATTTGTATGAACCAAATCCAAAAGATCTCCATGCATATATCCTTTCTTCATGAATATTAACCTATGAGACTTTCCAAATTGACATGCACTTCACTTATAAATCATATGTTGTTTTGACAAGTTAGGGAGTCCAAGTACACTTTGGTCCCTTGAAATTTTCTTTAATGATCTTTCACCAATATGTGTTAACCTTTTGTGCCATACTTCTAATTGTATAAGTGTGTGACTACCATAGTTAAAGAGAGCAATGTTTCTAGTGTCTTGTAATTCAAATGTGAACAATCTACCTCTCTTTTCACCCTTTGAAATTCTCCTAAATCCTTGACTTGGATCTTCAACAAATGCTCCTACTTTTGTGAAGCTGACTTGCAACCCGTTCTCTACTATCTACCCAACACTTATCAAATTCTTTGTAATGGTAGGGACATAGAGTACCTTACTAAGTAGGTTGATGTTTCCATCAGGTGCTTTGACATTTCCTATTTTCTCCACAAGGTGTCTTGTATCATCTCCTGTTTGTACCTCATCCTTGTTCCTTGGATCTTCTAAATCTGATAAGAGTGCCACATTTCTTGCCACATGATTGGAACAACCTAAATCTATGTAGAAAACATTCTCGTTAGATTTACCTTGTGGCATGGCCATATTTATGATTAGCAATGAGTTCTTTTGATTTGAAGCTTTTTTATAGTTATTGAAGTGTCTTCTTCCCCTATTTCCTTCTTGATAGTTTGAGTGGTTGTAACTATTATGATTGCCATGGTAATTATTGAATCTTCCTCTTGGGTGGCCATAACTTCCTCTATTGTAGCCTCTGCCTCTTTGATTCCTTGAATTCCTAAAGCAATTTTCAGTTGTATGGTTAGTTAATCCACAAATAGAGCATGACTTAGAGACTTGGGATCTCCTCCTACCTTGCCTACCTCCTCTGCCTCTACCTCTACCATGTCTTCCTCTACCTGCATAGTTAGCTTGATGTGTACCTGCTTCATCATCCACTTTCTCCTCTTCCTTTGTCTTCTTTCAACTTTCCTTTATTAGTATACAAGCCAAAAGATTGATTACCTTTGGAGCTTTCTCCATTCTTGATAAGCTTGGCCTCTTGAGTAAGTAGTTGTCCTATGAGTGTATTGAGATCGGTACATGCATATCCATGTATAGATCCATAGCTATGGTGAATGCTTCCCACTTGTCATCTTCCTTCAAGCCATTGATGACATGTCTTAAAATTTGTTCTTCATCTATTACCTCTTCAATGCTTCCCAACTGATGTGCTATGTCCTTGAGTTTTGTGACAAAATCAGTCACATTTTCTTTGGGAGCTTTCTTGAGAGTTGTAAAGTCTAGACATAATTGATGTTTCTTGGCCTTTGTACTTGAAGAGAAGAAGGCTTCAAGTGCATTCAACACTTCTTGAGATGTTTTACAACTTCTAATGTGAGGAGACAAAAAATCTAAGATATAGTTGAGGAGATAAGTCCTTGCAAGTGCATCCTTTGAGCACCATGTGCTCAATCTTTCTTCCTCTTCTTGTGTTGGTTGACCTTTGTTCCTGAAACTTGGCATAACTTGATCTCCAGCTATATAACCATATAAATTCCTGCCGTGAACATAAGCATACAATCTTAATGACTAGGCTAAGTAGTTACCTCTATCTAGTTTGTCGATTGATGAAGGAAATCCATTTTCCATGTTGTCCAACCTTGTTCTGATACCACTGTGAGGAGATGGATTTGAACTTGGAGAAGATGAAGAGGTTCTGCAAAAACTTTGCACTACACCAACCAAAAAAACTCCAGGGATATGTAGTGGGACCTCTTAGCCTGCCAAAGGATGTATTAGAAACCGTATGTACCTTGGAAGTTCACTCTCAAAAAGATAATATCAAAAGAAGTTAAATCAAGTGTAAAACACTTGCTATTTTTGGTTCATACACCTGCTTAGTGTTTTGAACAATTCTTTGGCCATAGTAGCAATTAGCTTAATTCCTTTTGGGGAAATCTTAATAACATATTAAGCTAAGAATAAAGATTTATTTCATAAAAAATGATGAATCACATAAAGAGAAAGATGTTTAACAAGTTGTAGCATCACCCCGATTTTCACCAGTTGTAGGAGTACTCAGACCTATGAGCAGAGAAATGGTAATATCTCGCTATTCCAAAATCCAATGCATATAAAATTTTGTAGGCATATAAAAGACAGTATGATGATTCTATGAAGCATTGAAGCATGAAAAATGATGAGGTAGACACTTAGAACCAACTCTGCGAAAATGCCTGTTCTGATGGAGTGCTGACAGAGAAGTAGAGAATGAAGAGATATAGTCGACTTCAAATGAATATATCTCAAAATTGCAAAACACAATTGCAATGAAATTTTATGACAAATTAGTATACATTTAGGGAATATTTAACCAACTTAAAGCATCAAAATCATGCACCAATCTCAGAGAAATCATCTCTGCAATATGACTGAGAAAACTGAGAGATATAGTAGTGAACAGTACACTTGCAAAAGCATGAAGTTATGGACAAAAATGATCATGAAAATGAATGTACATTGATTGTAAAATAAAATGGGCTTATTGGTACATATGTGTGCCTTGAAACTACATTTTTATATGGCATAAAGCCGTGCTCATGGAGGTACAAAAAAAATGCGACTAAAGTGCCATGTATTTATAGTCATGGTTGGAACCTAATTTTGAATTTTGGTTGATTCTCCAACTACATTCAATCACAAATTCATGGCTTCCTTTCCCTTTTTTTATCAAGTGCAATCAAGCACTTTAGATTCCTTTTACTTTTACATCAAGTAAAGACTTCAAAAATTACAAGAGGGAGTTCACAAGTGAACTCTACAAGGAGTTGAAATTTCCTTTAAATTTCTAAGCTTTTTGATGACTCAAGACATCACTTGGACTTGCCATGGACTTGTTTCAATAGTATATATCCCTTCTTGGTGAATGGTTGTCTATGAGATTTACCAAATTGAAAAGCACTACATTTGTAGATCATATATTGCTTAGAGATATGAGGTACCCCAAGCACACTTTGATCCCTACTGATTTGTCTCAAGGCCCATTCTGCTATATAAGCTAGCCTTTTGTGCCACATCTCCAATTTTATAGTGTTTGACTTCCATAATTGAACAATGCAATGTTCCTAGTGTCTTGGAGTTCAAAAGTAAAAAAATGTACTTTATTTCTCTCACTTTTCTATCCTCTTGAATCCTTGATGTGGACCCTCACCATATGCTCCATCTTTGGTGAATCTGACCTGCAAACCTTTCTCCTCAATCTGGCCAACACATATGAGAATTTTATTATACTGGGCAAATACTATACCTTGCTTAATAGGTTCATATTTCCATCTAGAGTCTTTACAGCTCCAATGTTCTCCTCTGGATTCCTTTTGTCATGTAGCATTTGGACTTCATGCCTATTTCTTGGATCTTTGAAATGTGAGAGTAGAACTGCATTGCCTGCTACATGATTTGAGCAACCTGATTTTATGTAGAAAATATGTTCATCCATCTTACCTTGCTTCATATTCATATTCATCATAAGTATTGAGTCTTCTTGAGCTTGATCATTTGCATAGTTTTTGTAGTCTCTCTTTCCTCTATATCCTCCTTGGTAATTGTTGTTTTTGTATAAATTATTGTTGTAGCCATTGTTGTTGTTGAATCTGACTCTTTAGCTTCCATATCCACCTGTACTATAGCCTCTTCCTTTTTCATTCCTAGGATTCCTGAAACAATTCTCATTAATGTGGTTAGTCAATCCACATATGAAACATGGAGAGGAGCTTTGTGATCTCCCCCTACCTTGCCTTCCTCCTAGGCCTCTTACTTTTGAACCTATACCTCTACCTGCAAAGTTTGCTTGAGAGGTCCTTGCTTCATCATCACATTTTTGGCCTTTGTTTTTACCATCCTTATTCTTGTTCTTGTCTATGTATAAATTAGAGGATTGATTACCTTTTGATTTTTCTCCATTCTTCATAAGCTTTGCATCATGTGTGAACAGTTGTCCCATGAGGGTGTTGAAATCGGGGACCCGCATGTCCATGTATAGGTCCATGGCTATGCTGAAGGCTTCGTATTTGTCATCTGCCTTTATTCCATTGATCACTTGTCTCACTATTTGCTCTTTATCTATGACTTCTGCAATACTCCCAAGTTGGTCAACTAAGTCCCTCATTTTGGTGACAAAATGAGTCATACTCTGCTTGGGCATCTTCTTGAGTGTTGAAAGCTCCATCCATAGTTGATTCTTCCTAGCTTTTGTCATTGATGAAAAGGATGCTTGTGAAGTCTTGCAGCTCTTGATGTATGGAAGTAAAAAATCAAAGATTGAGTTAAGAATGTAAGACTTGGCTATAGCATCATTTGAGCACTATGTGGTTGACCTCTCTTGTTCTTCTAATGTTGGTTGTACTTTGCTTCTGAGAATTGGCATCATCTCATCTCTAGAAATGTAACCATAGAGCTTTATCCATTGAGGATATGCCTCCATTCTAAGTGATCATGCTGAGTAATTGCCTCAGTCTAATTTATTAATGGATGATGGAAATCCATCTCCCATGTTGAGTTGTTGCTCTGATACCACTTAAGAGATGGTTGGAAACACTCCACAGATAGACTAGTGTTGCACAGAACTTGCTCTACACCTACCAAAGTAACTTCACAAAACCTTAGAAGACTCTGTTTGCTTTTAAAATATGTATTTTGAACCACTATGTGCTTTGGAACATCATCATCAAATGATCATGCCACAACAGATAACTTATAAGTGCTAGACTTATGAAAAACTTCTATTTTGGGATTGTAGGTACTCAGAGTTTTGTTTAGAGCTCACAACCTAGTATGGATGGATCAGAGAGCTTTTGCATACATAAAATTGGAGTGTTTAGCTACCTAAAAATAGCTATTTCATAAATTTAGAGGAATTACACACTGAGCAATAAGTTTAACAACCTCACGGGGTCGTCTCGACATCTGAGGAGCAAGAAGAATGGAAGACATAGATTACTTCATGAACACATATCTCAAGTTTTGTTGAACCAAAGCTAATGAGAATTTATATGCCCAAAATACACACTTTGTTCTATCTTTAGCAAGTTAAAGTGCATCAAATTATGGAGTATATGTAGAGAACTTACTTCTGCAAAATCCCTAAAATAATGAAAAGTTGATAGACAGTAGAACACAGAAATGTTCATGAAGAAATGTATGTATTGGTAAGTGATCATGCACATCTAATACAAAAGAAATGTATCTATTGGTAAGTGATCATGCACATGTAATACATGGGAAATGTAGAGGACTACTCTTGCAATAGTAGAGCTCAATGTATGCTCAAAGTTGTAGCTCAATGGCTCTTCATAGTAGCTCTTCTTTTTGTGACTAGAGAGTGATGTACTTATACATGTAAGTGATTTGAATATTGAATCTTCCCACTCCTAAGATTGTTCCTACATTAGGGTTGATTTAATTGATTCTTTCAACAACCAAGTCATGGGCTTGGCTTCTCCTATATCCATGAGATTCTCCTACTTTATGCCTTTACCATTTATCTATGGTTTTAATGTGAAAACATAAGCAAGTGTTCCCACATACTTCCTCATGTGAGTTGATTCAGAGTAAAATGTAGTCCTCATGGATTTGGCCAAGAATTTAGGGTTGTCAAGTGTACCAACAAGATCTCCCCCTTAAGCCTATGAAGCTTAAGTGTTCAATCCTTCAAGATCTCTTGTAATCAAGTCATTGTTTTGAATGTGTTAAACTTGCTTCCATGCAATTCCTTTGTCATCATATGTGTAGATTGTTGATGAGTTGATACATATGAAATTTGAATCCCATTGCTTGTAATCTTTTCCTTAACATAATGATATATAGGTTTATTCCTTGCATGATAAATTGGGTTGGTAGCAAGATGTAAGGAATTGATGTTATCTCCGAAGATGTGTGGAGTGGATGGTTGTAGCCTTAAATGAGAGTATAGAGTTTTAATCCACATTGCTTCTTATGTAGAATTTTCAAGTCCCCTATATTTAGCTTCCGTTGATGAGAGCGTTATAGTTGATTGCTTCTCTCAACACAAAGAAATCAACTTTGTAGCCACAAAGGTGAGGTATCCATATGTGCTTCTCCTATCATCTTGAGAGCCTGCCCAATCTGCATTAGAGAAGAATTGGATATGAATATCATATGCGTAGGGATAGTATGAACCTTGATTGATTGTACCCTTCAAGCATTTGAGGATTCTCTTGGCCACTTCCATGTGAGCTTTCCTTGGACTATGCATGAGTCGACTGAAGAAACTTACTCCATAGCAAATATTCACTCTAGTTAGAATGGCATAATAAAAACTTTTAGCTAAACTCTAATAGCTAGTATCATCTTCAATCTGCTCACCTTCATGAGCACTCAACTTCAAATTCATCTCCATAGGAATTTGGCAAGGATGTCTTTGATGTACTTCCTTTGAGTAGGAAACATAACTCTTTCTATATAAACCACTTACAAACCTAGGAAGTATGTAAGAAACCCAAGATCACTATTTTTAAATTCTTCTCTCATTTGAAGTTTGATCTTTTTGATTCCATCTTCATCATTACTTGTAATGGTTATATAAAAAAGCATATGTATATGACATCTGATTGCTTCCTAGTAATGAAGAGGGAAGCATCTGCATTGCTCATGTTGAGTCCCTTATCCTCAAAGTAAGTGATTAGCCTGTGATTCCAAGCCTTGAAGGCTTGCTTTAAATTACACAGAGCCTTCCTCAACTTGCACACATATTTGGGACATGATTGATCTTCAAAACTAGGAGATGGAGCCATGTACACATCCTCCATATCCATACATTCAAGAAATAATTTCTCACATCCATTTGATAAATCTTCCAATTCTTGGAACATGCAACACTCATATGTACTCTAATGGTAGGCATCTTTGCAGCAAGTCAAAATGTTTCTTAATAATCAATACCTTGTGTTTCTCCATATTCTTTTGGCCACTAGCCTTGCTCTTTTCGTAAGATTCATCCACACAAGCTTCTCCTTTCCTTTATCATATGTTTAGGTTTCTTTAGAGTTTGAGGCCTCTTATAGATATATTTAATGTTTAGTGACTAATTAAGTATCATATTCATACCTTTCTGGCTTCGTTTTCTCTCTATTTGACCTTCTTATGGTTGGTTGAGAGGATTCTGCCACATCTCTTAACTCCTACACTTTGGCTTTGCATTTAGAGTTCCAAGAATTGATTTCTATCCTTGGATTCGTTTAGTCATCATCAAAGTCACTTGATGCATCAAGTGTATGCTCATTCCTCTTTGATAAGGTTGGAAAGTCTCCCTGTGGGGCATAGAGAAGCTTTTTTTTCTTGCAATCATATTCAAACCATGACTTATTTTCATCAAACACAACATCTTTGCTCACAATGAAGCCTTTGTTGCTGGGAATGTATAATCTATAACCTTTCTGATTAAGGTCATAGCTGATGAAGATGCAATTCTCTCCCTTTGGATCCAACTTGCCTCTAATCTTGTATGTGCATTAGAATAGGGTTGGATAAGGCAGAAACTTCCAAAGAATCTGAGAGAGGAATTCATTTCCGACACTAAAGAAATGTTTTCTTATGGACTCTATGCTAATTATGAGGATGAATGTCCTTGCTATGTGTAGTATGGATGATTAAAGAAAGAACTTACAAAAATCTTGAGGATCTAATAACGTATTTAATGTAGCATCAAAACAATGTTGTCTTGTAGATTCGAAGGTGTTTGTGAGAATGATTGTCCCTTCTTAGCACTAGTAGCATTTGCAATGAGATTTAGTAAATAGAGGCTAGATCCTCATAAATAGACCAAAACAACAGATATTCATAAATAGAGGCTAGATCTTTGTAAATAGATCTTCATTAGGGACTCAATAGAGGGAGGCAACAAATCTATGTTTATCAATTTTATACATTAATGGAGCCATCAAGATGATGCACCATACTTTGCAAGCTTTTATTGACTCTAACTCTAGAGGTGGGAACCCTTAATCATGGCACAATGGTTCTAGCTCCAAAAATGGCACAATGGCGATAGCCTTGAGAGAATTCCAAGATTGAAGAAGAATGGGGAATTTGATGTCATGCTCAATAGGAAGTGGTGTCTGGATTGGTTATACTAGAGGTGGGACTTTAAGTTCCAATCTCGTTGGCACCCCCTCATTGAGATAAGAAACTATGTGTTGTTACCATTAGTGTCCATGTGAAAGGCCAAATGGCTACTTGACACTTCTTTGTATATTTCTTTCATAAGACATATAGTGGCATGGTTAGTCACAGATTGTAAGTTTGATTGCATTTGTAAGACCTAAGAAGTCTGTCTTTGTGCTCCCTATGTACTGTGTTTTTCTGTGTATTCTGCAACCTCTATGCGGAGTATCGTGTGGGAGCCTTAGGAGCTCAGTTTTCTACTATGAGGATATCATCGTGGAGCTCTCGAGAGGTAGAACACACTGTGGTGCATGGCCATCAAAATACTTCATTGGTATCAAAGGATTTCAATGAAAAAGCTTTGCTCCTTTTGTGCGAGCGAAGCGAGCATCCCCTCCCCCCTCCCCCCCAGGGGTTTCTCCAACGCTTATGACTAAGGCGTCAACCAAGGCATACACCTTGGCATACCTTGTCATCCGAAGTCACCAAAGTCGTCGTTGGTGTAGTTGGCTGCATGCGAAGGAGGACATCAATGATCAAGGAAGATAGAGGTTCCCAGTACTTCTGGGGAAGTCACCCATCCCAGTACTGTTCCCCCTAGAGCTTGCTTAACAATGGAAATCTCTTGCCACTAAGATGCACTCTTGTGGTGTCTGAAAAAGGAGAAAGACTAAGGTTAACATTACCTTGAACATGTTTTGGTCCCTCAAAACTTCATTCTTTGCTTTCAAAGCCTATGTTTGAAGCATTTTTCGGTGTCTTTTGGAGCCATTTTGGAGTACTTTCACACATGATAGTTCTCTTCATAGAGGTCCAAGAACATCAAGAAGAGTGTTCTTTGTACTTCTTCAATAATAAATAGCAACTCTTGGGGCTTGTCTTTCATCCACACTCATAAAACTATAGGTTTCTTGAAAGGTTTTTGGTCTTTGTGGGAGCAACCGCTGCAAATTTATGCAAGTCTTTGAGCCTAAAACATCAGAGTTGATAGAAACTTGCACGTGTTTTTGGCTAGTTTCTTGGCTGTGCATTCAGCCTTTTAGTGTAATTTTACTGCATATATTGAGCACATACACACCATGTAGGCTTCTCTGGATACCACTTATGTACGTCCATGTGGTCATTGATATAGCGGTTACGTTTTTGCATAAATCCTTTTACCTTTGATAAAGAGGGTCATGGTGAGGTTTTCTTGTTTGGGAGACACCTAGATGTTAGGGTCTCTTCGGTGATGCATGTGGAAGACTTACCTAGCCTCACCATAGGAGATGTATGATAGTTGTTCATAGGTGCTTGATAAGCCTAGGTGGCTTCTATTGGGTAACGCACTATATGCAGTGGAGTTCCTGATTCACTATGTAGGTAAACAAGTCCTACTTGTAGTTTTATGATATTTTGAAATTGTTCATATGCTCAGTTTGCAGAGGATACTCTGGCAAAAGTTTTCCAGATTTTTGGTTTTGTCAACTATACAGTGGTCGATTTACTCCTTGATACACTTAGTCATTGGTGTTTGGAATCTTCTAGCTCCGTTATCATTCTATTCAGTTCTCTACCATCATGGCATCAGAGGCCTCATGCACATCTGGTGGATCAGGGTCTAGTGCTAGTGTTCCGAGGAGGAGCCATAACTTGGAGGGAAAATACCATTTTGAGATCTCAAAATTTGATTGCACAAACTTTGCTCTATGGAGGAATCTGATTAAAGATATGTTGATCCAAAGGAGGCAATCGAAGCCAGTAAATGGGATTTCAAAGAAGCTTGCTGACATGGATGAAGATGATTGGGATGAGTTAGATGAAATGGCGAGGTCTACCATTCACTTGCACTTAGTAGATAATGTTTACTTTACAGTATTAGACTATGAAAGTGCACACGAGCTTTGGAAGAAGTTATGCGATACATATGAAAAAGAGATGGCATCAAATAAAGTGTATCTGATGAGAAAATTATATGAGCTGTGTATGAAAGACATAGATAGTATTGCTGCTCATCTAAATGAGTTTGATGCTATATTCTCCTAGTTACAGGCTCAAAAAATGAATATGGATAATGAAGTGAAAGTAGTATTGCTGTTATGCACATTGCCATCATCATGGGATACGTTTTGCATAGATATTAGAAGTACTGCACTTGGTGGTAAACTAGTCTATGATGACATATGTGAAGCACTCCTAAGTGAGAAGATTCGTAGAAAATTTATGGTTGCCACTCAGGCTGGAGATGCATATAATGTTCGCGATTCGTACGAAGGAAAGAATCAGCAATGTGGTAAGAGCAAGAATAAGGAACAGAATGGTCAATGAAATAAGAGTAGAAGTAAATCAAGGAAGAGGGATATCGAATGCCATTATTGTCATAAGAAAGGACACATGAACAAGGAATGTTGTGCATTAAAGAATGCTAAAGGTAAAGGACACAATGTTGATGGGCATGTTAAATAGTTACATACACCATCTACTTCGACTGTGAAGATTGAAGAAATTATTGATATTTATGATGATATTGACGTGTTAACACTTGATAGTACGGTGAGAACTGAGGCTCTTATGACTGATTCTCTTTTCCACACCTAGTTGGTAGATTGTGGTGCTTCTTTCCATGTTACACCACACGAAGAATGGTTCTCGAATTATGCAACAAATTGTCTTGGTACCCTGAGACTTGGTGACTCTTACCAATGTGACATTGTGGGGATTGGAGATGTGGTTGTGCAATTCATTGATGGTTCAAAATTTACTATGCATAATGTACACCATGTACCTTGATGACCTTGGTTACAGGGTAGTCTTCTATGCTTAGTACTTCTGTATATCAAAGGGCAATATGGTTATTGCAAAAGGAAGAAAAGTTGGCTCACTTTATCCTTTATTTATATCACAGAAAGAACACTTGTTAGCTATTACTGAACAACCTATGGCTTGTATTTGGCATGGTCCTTTGGGCCATATATCTCATAGTAGAATGGAAAATCCTTCTCGTTTAGGCTACTTACCTCTTTCATCTTTCTCTTATTTTTCATTTTGTCAGCATTGTCAATATGGAAAGCAAACTAGAAATGTGCATACAACGCACATTGACTCTTCAATTCAGCCTTTATATGTGTGTGGTCCTATGCCCACTAGGTCCTTAGGTGGTTCTCTTTACTTTGTCACTTTCATAGATGATGGTACTAGAAACGTTTGGGTATATCCTATCAATTTAAAGGATGAGGTATTCCCTACTTTCAGAAAATGGATTGCTTTAGTTGAGATTGAAAAAGGAACTAAGCTTAAGGCTTTACATTCAAATAATGGGGGTGAGTATACCTCACATGAATTTAGCCTTCTTTGCCAGTCAAGAGGGATTCTTAGAGAGTTTATAGCTCCGTATACCCTAGTATAGAATGGTGTAGCTGAAATGATGAATAAAACTATTCTAGATAGAGTAATTTCTATGTTGCATCATGCAAACCTCTCACAAGGCTTTTGGCTAGAAGTACTATTGACTGCAGTTCATGTGATTAACCTTTCACCTAGTAGTTCCAAAGCTTTGAAAGTGGCACAAGAGTTATGGACAAGGAAGCTACCATATTATGATCATCTTTGAGTTTTTGGGTGTGAAGCGTATGTTCATATACCCAAGAATCTTAGACAAAAGTTGGACCATAAGTCAAAGAAATGCATTTTTCTTGGATATGGTTGAGAAGGAAAATTTGGATATCTCGTATGGGATACTAAAACATGGTCAATGATCAGAAGTAGTGATGTCATTTTCAATGAGTCAAACATGCATAAAGAACCCATTAAAGAGGTTGAAGTGAGACGAGTGGTGTTTGAGGATACTAATCCTCCAGTTAGCGTGCATAAAAATGTTGCACATAGGGATGTTCAAGAGAATGTCTGATCAAATCCATCTACACATGTTTCTGTTCAGCAACCATTGCGACGCTCTGCATATGTCTCACATCCACCTGATAGATATGTTCCAGGTTTAGATTTTGTTATGCTAACAGATGCTGGTGAGCCTTCTTGCTACAAAGAGGCTATGCAGATAGAGGATCATGTCAAGTGGAAGTGTGCCATGAAAATGAGTTGGATTCTCTTCACAAGAATGGTACTTGGGATTTAGTACCTTTGCCAAAGGGCAGGCAAACTTACCATGTAAATGGGTATATAAGCTGAAAATCACATGAGATAGTGCCTCTCCAAAGTATAAAGCAAGACTTGTTGCAAAGGGTTTTAATCAACAACATGGCATTGATTTTGAGGAAATCTTCTCTCCTGTGGTAAAGATGACCATCTTGTGCATGTTGCTTGGATTCGTTGCAATGGAGGACTTAGAGCTAGTCCAAATGGATTGAAAACTGCTTTCTGTTGGTGCAATTCACAAGCCTACACATTTGGCTTGAAGGATACATTAAAGTACATACACATATGGAGAAGCATAGGAACACATGCTAGTGGTTAATTACCACTTTATCTCTTTGTAAAAGTCACATTTGACATTGGAATCTTTGTAAACACCTACCAAAACAAAACTCGTAAAGGAGTTAGCTTTGATTGATGGAATATCTCTTAGGATATAGGAGCTTGATCAAAGGGAGCCAAAAGTTTAAATTTGAATTCAAATTTTTACTCAATCACTATAAAAGTGATCATCAAAAAGTCACGGGCAGAACTCAGCATTTCCGAGCTTCTCATTACCATTTCTGAGTGTGTGGGAGGCCTTCACTCTAGCCCACACCTATCTACACCATTTGGCAATGATCTTCATGCCAATGCTATTGTATACAAGTGTTCATTAATACATATATCTACATTGTGCATTTCTGAGTTCTCTCTCATAGTACTTGAAAGTCTGTCAAGTTGTGAAGAGCATATCTCAGTCATTTCTCCACCAAATTCAAAGATCTATAGCTTATTGGAACCAGCTCAAAGTTTTCTAAATGCTGTCAAAATTTTAAGAGATTCTATTCAACCATTTCAGAGAAAAACTCGTCGAGGTGATCACTCGTCAAAGTCTGCATCAGTCCTAAAAAATCTGGGGTAAAGGTTTACTTGCTAAATTGATTTCTCTGAGCATAGTTAATCGTTTTATATCATTCCACTTGGAATAGTTAGCTTGCTAAGCTAATTAGATACCACTAAAAGGAATTTTTCCAATTCCTACTGTGTTGGTCATATTGAGCAAAAGATCTAGTAGGTGTCAAGACAAAAATAGAAGGTTTTCTTGAGATCTTGAAGTCCAAAGTTATCTCTTTTGATTTAATATCAAAAATATAATCTTAAAATTCTAGATCTAAAATATGTATATTTTTGTATGCATGTGTATGTACATGTATATATGTATTATATGTGTATGTGTATGTGTGTATATATGTTATGTAGGTCTTAAAACCCTAAAACCCTAATTTTAAAAATTTAGACTTAAATCTGAAATACTAAAACCTAAATACTTAACCACCAATAAAAATCTAAACCCCTAATCCTAAAACCCTAATCATATTTTATATATATATTTATTTATATATTCAGATTTTTTTTCTTATTTTTCTCTATATTTTTCCTTAATATAAATATAATTGAGTGATATGTATGTCTAAACCCTAAAACCCTAATCTTAAAGATCTAGACCTAAAATATGTATATTTCTGTATACATGTGTATATACATGTATACATGTATTATATGTGCATGTGTATGTGTGCATATATGTTATGTAGGTGTTAAAACCCTAACCTTAATCTTAAAGATTTAAATCTAAAATATGTATATTTTTGTATGCATGTGTATCTACATGTATGTATGTATTCTATGTATATGTGTATGTGTGTATATATGTTATGTAGGTGTTAAAACCCTAAAACCCTAATTTTAAAGATTTAGACTTAAATCTGAAATACTAAAACCTAAATACTTAAACACCTATCAAAATCTAAACCCCTAATCCTAAAACCCTAATCATATTTTTTATATATATTTATTTATATATTTAGATTTTTTTTCTTATTTTTCTCTATATTTTTTCTTAATAGAAATATAATTGAGTGATATGTATGTCTAAACCCTAAAACCCTAATCTTAAAGATCTAGACCTAAAATATGTATATTTCTGTATACATGTGTATATACATGTATATATGTATTATACGTGCATGTGTATGTGTGTGCATATATGTTATGTACGTGTTAAAACCCTAATCTTAAAGATTTAAATCTAAAATATGTATATTTTTGTATGCATGTGTATCTACATGTATGTATGTATTATATGTATATGTGTGTTTGTGTATATATGTTATCTATGTATTAAAACCCAAAAACCCTAATCAGAAAGACTTAGACTTAAATTTGAAATACTAAAACCTAAATACTTAAACACCATCAAAATCTAAACCCCTAATCCTAAAACCCTAATCATATTCTATATATATATTTATTTATATATTCAGATTTTTTTTCTTATTTTTCTCTATATTTTTTCTTGATATAAATATAATTGAGTGATATGTATGCCTAAACCCTAAAAACTTAATCTTAAATATCTGACCTAAAATATGTATATTTCTATATACATGTGTATATACATGTATATATATATATTATATATGTGTATGTATGTGTAAATAGCGTAAAAACCCTAATCCTATTTTTATATATTTGATGTAAAAAAAACTTCAAAATAAAAATAGGATTATATGTGGTATGTATGCATGTGTGTATATATGTGTGTGTATGTATGCATGTGTACATGTGTGTGTATGTATGCATGTGTATACATGTGTGTGTATGTGTATGTGTATGTGTGTGTATGTAGGCATGCATGTGTGTGCATGTGTGTGTACGTGTGTATGTATGCATGCATGTGTGTGTATGTGTATGCATGTGTATACATGTGTGTGTATGTGTATGTGTGTGGATGTATACATGCATGTGTGTATATGTGTGTCTGAATGTATATGTGTGTATATATGTATGTGTGTATATGTGTGTGTGTATGTGTATGTATGCATATGTGTATATATGTGTGTGTATGTATGTGTGTATGCATGTGTGTGTATGTATGCATGTGTGTATATGTGTATATGTGTGTATGCATGCATGTGTGTATATGTGTGTGTATGTATGCATGCATGTATGTATATGTGTGTATATATGTGTGTGTGTGTATGTATGTGTGTATATGTGTGTTTGTATGTGTATGTATGCATATGTGTATATATGTATGTGTATGTATGTGTGTATGCATGTGTGTAAATTTATATGTGTGTGTATGCATGCATGTGTGTATATGTGTGTGTGTATGTAAGCATGCATGTGTGTATAGGTGTGTGTATGTAAGCATGCATGTGTGTACATGTATGTGTGTATGTATGCATGTGTGTACATGTATGTGTGTATGTATGCATGTGTGTACATGTATGTGTGTAAATGTGTGTGTGTATGTATGCTCTATTTTCCTATCTCTATCTTCCTTTCTTTCATTATTCTTTATCTCTCTCTCTCTCTCTTCTCTCTCTTTCTCGCTCTCTCTCTCTATCTCTCTCTCTTTCTCTCTCTCTCTCTCTATCAATAGAGAATAAAACAATCACTTACAAGTATGCCCCTCTTTTGGATCGTTGTCGTCAAAGCGTACTTGTAAGTGATTGTTTTATTCTCTATTGATAGAGAGAGAGAGAGAGAGAAAGAGAGAGAGATAGAGAGAGAGCGAGAAAGAGAGAGAAGAGAGAGAGAGAGAGAGATAAAGAATAATGAAAGAAAGGAAGATAGAGATAGGAAAATAGAGCATACATACACACACACATTTACACACATACATGTACACACATGCATACATACACACATACATGTACACACATGCATACATACACACACATATACACACATGCATGCATACACACATATACACACATGCATACAAGTCTTGTGTAGAGAGAGAGATCTATGTGTGTGTGTGCACAAGACAATGCAGGTCGCAATTCGATTCACGCGCGCAAGTTTGACAGAAGACCAACAGTATTCAAACACATGCAAAAATGTGAAGTTTTGCTCTCGGGTTCGCCGTATGTTTAAAACTCGCCGCCGGTATGGGCGTCGGTATACGCGTCGGTAGTTCCCAGTAAATTACCGACGCTTATACCGATGCCTATACCGACGCATATACTGACGCACATACTGGCGCGTGCGGGCCACACCGAGGATCCGTTTAAAACGGTCATACCGACGGTCACTTCAGTTTCAATGAGACATAAATGCAGCTTTTCGTACAACTCCAAATGTCTCCAGCACAAAAGAGAATCGTAAGAAAACATCAAATGCCTCCAGCACAAAAGAGAATCGTATGAAAACATCAAATTTCTCAGCAAATCTCTTTAAAAACTACTGGTTGTGGTCTGTCATGATTCACTGGATAGAGCTACATCAAACTCCGCCTTCCAATGCATGGCTCCTTATAGATTAAACTCTCCTGATCTTAAGGTAAGATCATCCCTGCTTGTAAATCATAGACTATGCGAAATCTTCAACGTACCATGGTCCTAACTCGAGGTCCATACTAAGTACATAAAGTCAAAACTCTGATGTTATCAGCCATCAACGCCATGACCCATCGTGTAAGGTCTCAACATTCGGGCAATGAAGTAGGTTTCAAGACTTCATTGTTCTTCAATCTGTACCATACTTCAGGGCTTTCCTTTTTTTACAGAAACTTATCTATAGATATAGTGACATAGCTGTCTCTGAAAAATAGGAGTTGAGATACAAGACGCATTTCATTGTCTAACATGATACCATCGTGGGATCCAATTCATAAGAACCGGCATTCATTCCCCTTGCATACAGTGTTGAATCACATCAATGAGTCACATTATACTTTTATGAGTTGTATAAAACCACCCGCCTAAAAAGGAAACAATCATTTATGCCGAAACACAAATAAAGTTAAACAGTTATTCACATATTGAGACATACTGAACCGTGACGCATCATGTAAGGTCTCAACATTCGCGCAATGGAGGTTTCAAGACTTAATTGTTCTTCAATCTATACCATACTTCATGTCCTTCATTTTATACAGAAATTTATCTATAGATGTAGTGACATAGCTATCTACAAGCAATAGGAGTTGATGTTTTATACATTAAAACTTTTAGACAAACCCGCCAAAAAGAAAACTTTACAACACAAATCTTACAAACACTTAAGTACGTTTCTTGATGCTCACTCATAATCAACCATTATATTTCTCAACATGGAAATATAACCAAAAGATTCTTCCAATAAGGAATGAATTCTTAACATTACATGGTACACAATATACACTATGTGTGCATAATATAGTATAAACATAGTTTCTTTACCTCGGAAAGACCTGGTTGGATCCATGCCCGAAATCAAATTCTAAGAGTATGAATAATGTCAAAATAAATGAATATTCTAGCTAAACAAAAGTTAATAAAAGTAACTAATGAAAGGGGAAAACTACCACCACAACCTCACGTCTACAAGCTTTGAAAATTATAAGATACCTAATCACTCATGAGGCTCAAGATGTCTAATATTCAAGCCAAGCGTGCAATGTAATCACTCAAGAAGCTCAAGATGTCTAATATTCAAGCCAAGCATACAAGGAAATATATGTATGTCAAAAGAAATTATTATTTTGGTTCTGCTATGAGTATTTCGAGCCATTTCCATGAAAGATCTGAAGTAGACGGATAAATGCAACATGCATTTCATGAGAGTTGTGAAGTATGTTGATATATTTAGGTAGTGATGTGTGTGAACACTCTAGGACTATCAGGGCACATTTTACCTCTTTAGGAGGTCTTTTCCCTTGGCTTGTATATATGTCTATAACCCTAATGGGTCATTTATCTTTGAGTAGTCTAGTGGTAATATGGTTAGTAGTATTCCCTATAGAGGCAGGCTCAAATGAAGTGAGGAAACTTCATTGAGAGGTAATGTGTCTGGTTGCTACACTATCAAAGTACCAAACATCTGAGTCTACTAGAGACATACAGTATTCATGTGAAGATGGGTCAAAACTACTGATATATTTAGGTAGTGATGTGTGTGAATACTCTAGGACCATGGGGGCACTTTTTTCCTTGTTTAAGAGGTTTTTTTCCCTTGCCTTTTTTATATGCCTATTGCCCTAACAAGCGACTTATCTTTGTACATTCTAGTGGTAATACATTCAGTATTGTGTGTTGTGCTCCAAGCTTCTTCTTCTTCCTTATGCTGTTCATGTGCTTGTTGGAGTTAGACGTCTACGGAAGCACGCAAACATCACAAGGAAGAAGAAGAAGCTTGGAGCACAACACACAATACTGAATGTATTACTAGAGAATGTACAAAGATAAGTAGCCCATCAGGGCAATAGGCATATATACAAGCCGGGGGAAAAAAACCTCCTAAAGAGGGAAGAAAGTGCCCTGGCGGTCCTAGAGTGTTCACACACATCACTACCTAAATATATCAACAAATCCCCCATGGGAGTGATGCAGTGAACAAGTAGCTAGCACTCATGTATAAGGAAGTGCCAACCTATGTGGAAATTACTCCACAAAAGGAAGTAAGCCCAGAGCTTTGCGGAAAGCTTCAAATTTCTCCCTAGGCAGAGCCTTCGTGAAAAGGTTTGCAATGTTCTCATGCATGGGCATATATGCCAAGCTGATCTCCACAGTAGAGAACCTCTCCCTGACATAGTGATAATGCACCTCAATGTGCTTAGTGCAAGCATGGAACACAGGGTTCATCGCAACTGCCAATGCGCTCTGACTGTCAGTGAAGATGGTGGTGGTAGAAGACTGACCAACACCCAAATCAACCATAAGGCGTCTGAGCCACACACACTCAACAGTCTCTCTGAAAGTTGCCCTATACTCAACCTCACAACTGGAAGTGGCCACAGTAGGCTACTTCTTGCTCAACCAAGATATACATGAGGTACCAAGCATGAAGCAAAAACCACTAGTGGACACACGAGTGTCATAGCAACGAGCCCAATCAGAGTCAGAAAAAACATACAAATCTAGCGGTAGTGACCCCCCCTCGGGATAAAACAACCCAAGTAGCTGAGTACCACTCAAGTAGTGAAATATGCGCTTAATTTCCTACCAATGCTTGACTCTTGGGCAATGCATAAACCTGCTCATCTGTGAGATAGCAAACTGAATATCTGGTCGAGTAATGCATAAGTAAATCAAGCATCCAACAGCGTGCTGATAGAAACAACATCAAATGCATCTCCAGCATCATGAAGACTCAATCGTTAACCTGTCTCCATAGGAGTGGCAATAGGCTTACAGTCTTCAAGGCCAAAATGCTGCAATAATGTGTCAATATATTTTGTTTAACACAATGCCATTCCACCATCAACTTGCATAAATTGAATGCCCAAATAGTGATGCAAATGCCCCAAATTAGACATCTCAAATGAGGCATGCAAATCAGCCTTGAAATGAGAAATATGCTTCTCGATAGGACCAGTGAGCAGCATGTCGTCAACATAGACAAAAATCATCAGAAGCACATCATTAGCACGCTTAACATATAAGGTGCTTCAGTTGGACTGTTCTCAAAACCATGTACAACCAGATAGGCATGTATCTTCTCATACCAAGCACGTGGTGCTTGCTTTAAACCATATAATGCCTTCTTTAACCTGCACACCTGGTTTTCATGCCCTTTCTACACAAAGCCACGGGGCTGAAAAACATACACTTCTTCATGCAAGTCACCATTCAAAAATGTTGTTTTAATGTCCAACTAATGTACATTCCAACCATGATGGGCTGCAAGTGCACAAATGCTCCGAACAGTAGTCATACGGCATGTACGTGCAAAGGTCTCATCAAAATCAAATCCTCTTTCCTGTGCATAACCCTTTGCAACAAGCCTAGCCTTATACCTATCAATTGTACCATCAAGTTTATGCTTCAGCTTGTATACCCACTTAGTGCCAATGGCCTTCTTGCCAGTAGGCAAGTCACATAAAGACCATGTACCATTCTTCATTATAGCATCATATTCAGATTGCATAACAGCCATCCAATTTTTTGAATTCTATGCTTCATCAAAAGAAATAGGCTCATTCTCATCACAAAGACTAGATGCAACCATAGCATAGCAATCTGATGCAAAGGAGGCACTATGAGAGCCTGAACAAGTACGATATGACAGAGGTGCATCTAATTTGCTATCATGCAAAGTCTGCACCAGCCATTTTGGCATAGTTTTTGCCTACTCAATATCAGCTCTCTCATCAACAAGTGCATCATGTAGATCTGCATCAGAAATGGAATGATCTGCATCATCATATGAAACTTGCAAAGGCTGAGAAAGTTGCCTCATTAGGACCAGCACTAGATTATCCACCTCTAAAAAGAGGCTTCAAAGTATCATACATGTCTTTGGAGCTACAGATGTCCCCTTAGTACATGAAAGAAATGGTTGAATAGCATCTTCCACAAAGACCACATCATGGCTAACCAGAATAGCATCTTCCACAAAGACAACATCATGGCTGAATAGCATCTTCCACAAAGACAACATCATGGCATCTTCCACAAAGACAACATCATGATACAGACGATAGCCTTTACTTTCAGAAATGTACCCAAGAAAAATACATTTTACTGCCTTATCATCCAATTTTCTACGATGTTGTTCAGGCACAAGTGCATATGCCAAACAACAAAAAACACGCAGATGAGCAAGAGATGGCTTGCGGTCATGCCAAGCCTCATATGGAGTGATAGACTGCAGCGCTTTAGTGGGAGACCTGTTCAGTACATATGTTGTACACATGACAGCCTCAAGCCAGAAACTATGTGGTAAAGCCTGACTCTTGACCATGCACCTCGCCATCTCCATGAGTGACCTGTTCTTTCGTTCAGCAACTCCATTCTGTTGAGGTGTATACAGTACTCTACACTGGTGTTTTATCCCACGTTCAGCCAGAAATGCATTAAAATCAGAAGACATATATTCCCCCCCTCGATCAGAACGGAGGGTGTCCATTTTACATGCTGATAGATTTTCATCCAAAACCAAAAATTGTTTAAAGCAGATGAACTCTTCTGACTTTGCTTTGAGTGGATATACCCATGCATGTCTGGAAAAATCATCAATGAAAGTCACGAAGTAAAGGTAATTTCCAAAAGAGGGTGTCTGCATAGGATCACAGACATCACTATGTACAAGCTGCAATTTCTGTGTAGCCCGAACTGAACCATCTTTTGGAAAGGAGGAACGCTGCATTTTGCCCAAAATACAGCCTTCACAAACATGTTTTCCACGTGCCTCAAGCTTGGGCAAAGAGGAAACCATTTTAGATTTTTGTAGGCGTAGCAAACTAGCAAAATTTAGATGACCAAAGCGTGCATGACAAAGCTTTGCATCTGAGATAGCCTGAGAATCATTTATTGCACATGCCACATCATTTACAGATCTTTCATAGTCTATGAGCTTATACAGCCCACAACATAAAATGCCAGAAGCAATAATCACATCACCATTTGATAGATCATGAACTGTACACCTATCATCAACAAATTTCACAACCAAGCCAATCTTGGCTAATGCAGAAACAGATAACAGGTTCTTCTTGATCCCTGGCACAAATAGAGCATCTGACAACGTGAAAGAACTAGTTAAAATGATATTACCAACCCCCATAATAGGATAAGAGGAGTTGTTGGCACATGTAACAGTATTCCCTGTAGGGGCAGGCTCGAGTGAAGAGAAGAAACTGCACTACAAGGTAATATGTTTGGTAGGCCCACTGTCAAAATACCAAACATCTGAGTCTACTGCAGACATGCATTGCTCATGAGAAGATAGGTCAAAACTGCAAACAGTAGTAAATGCACATTCTTCTTCCTACACAAGATTAGCAGACTCTATTTTTGTTGTAGAGGCCTCTACAACAACCATTCCAACCTCTTTCTTCTTTGCCTCTTTAGTAGCCAGTTTTGGACAGTTCTTTATGATATGATCATTCCCTTTACAGTACTTACAAAACAATTTCTGCTTTTCTGATTTCTTCTCATCTTTATCTTCCTTCTTTGAATATGCAGAATTAGCAGATTTCTGCTTACTAGTTGAAGAGCTCCATTTTCCTTTGCCCTTCTGACTAGTCGGGAAAGCTTGATCTGCAACTCGCATAATGGACCTGTTTTGCCTGGACTGGTCTTCCTGCAACAGAATAGAGACTAACTCCTCAAATGATAAGGCATTTGGATTGCCTTTCATCATCAACCGAAGAGTAGAAACAAAACTCTCATATGAATCCCGAAGACCATTCAGAACGGTGTGCACAAGTGAGCTATCTGGTATAACCTCATCCGCAGAAATCAACTGCTCCTTCAAGTCTTTAATCTTCGTTAGGAAACTGTCCATAGAATCACCTACATTCATGTGCTCACTCTCCAACTATTTTTGGACATAAGCAACACGAGCCTCATTCCTAGCTTGGTACAATGTGGTAAGTGTATCCCAAGCATCCTTAGCTGTTCTGCAAGAGCAAATGTGAGGAATAATGACACGTTTGACAGACAAAGCTATCAATGCATGTGCCTGGGCATCTGTGCTATCCCAACAAATATGCTCTACAGTAGGTGTAGCAGAAATAACAGCACGAACAGGAATCTGTGGAATATCATCTTCGACACCATCTTCATCAGCTCCAGCACTTGTATTTGCAGTACCTATAGTCAGAGGTGTAACAAGACGTCTTTCAACACCCTACACAATGTTCCACAATCCTTTTGCAACCAATACATGTCGCATCATATAAGCCCATAATGGGTAGTTGGTACCATCCAACTTATCCTCAACAGCCAGCATACGGAATACATCATTGCTTTCAGACATGGCCGTTGACTAAAATTCCTTGATGCAAAAAATTGACTGTATCTCAAAAAGTTGAACAGAACTGCCTAGATGAATTCTGCTAGACCTGTAGCAGACTTCGAGACGCTTATACTGGCAAACAGAAACTCGTATATACCTTTGGCATAAAAAGACAAAATAGCCTACACAAGTGCTATGATAGTGCGTTCGGAGGCCGAAACGAGCTCAGATGGCGATTTCGGCACCACAATGCAAAGTTGTTTTGACCTCGGAAACACGCTGAGTATGCTCACCAAAATTCGTACGATTCTGAGACTACAAATGGAGGAGTGTCAATGGCACCCTAGATGAGGCGACGACCTGCTCTGATACCAATTGTTGGAGTTAGACATCTGCGGAAGCACGTGAACAGTACAAGGAAGAAGAAGAAGCTTGGAGCACAACACACAATACTGAATGTATTACTAGAGAATGTAGAAAGATAAGTAGCCCATTAGGGCAATAGGCGTATATACAAGCCGGGGGAAAAAAACCTCCTAAAGAGGGAAAAAAGTGCCCTGGCAGTCCTAGAGTGTTCACACACATCACTACCTAAATATATCAATAGTGCTTTCATAGAACTAACTCCAAAAATTGGTATCAGAGTAGGTCGCCGCTTCATCTAGGGCGTTTTCTACACCTCTCTATTTGTAGTCTCAGAATCGCACAGAATTTGGTAAGCATACTCATGCTTTTTAAGAGATCAATAAGCTTTGCTATGTGGTGCCAAAATCATGATCTCAGCTCATTTTGGCCTCTGAACGCACTATCGCAGCACTTGTGTAGGCTATTTTGCCTTATTGTGCCAAAGATATATACCAATCTTGGTTCACTAGTATAATTGTCTCAAAGTCTGCTACAGGTCTAGCATAAGTTGTCTAGGTAGTTCTGTTCAACTTTTTTAGATACAATCATTTTTTTGCATCAAGGTATTTTAGTCAGTGGCCATGGTTGAAAGTAGTGATGTATTTCGTATATTGGTTGTTGAGGATAAGTTAGATGGTACGAATTACCCATTGTGGGCTTATATGATGCATCATACATTGGTCGCAAAAGAATTATGGAAGATTGTACAGGGTATTGAAAGACATCCTGTTACACTTGCGAATATAGGTACTACAAATACAAGTGCTGGAACTGATGGAGATGGTGTCAACGGTGATGATATTCTATAGATTCCTGTTCATGCTCCTATTTTTGTTGCATCTACTGTAGACCAAATTTTTTGGGATGGCAGACATGCTGACACATGCATTGATAGCTTTGTCTATCAAACCTGCCATTATTCCTCATATTCGCTCTTGTAGAACAACTAAGGATATTTGGGATACACTTACCACATTGTACCAGGCTCGGAATGAGGCTCATGTTTCTTACCTCTAAAAACAATTGGAGAGTGAGCACATGAATGAAGATGATTCTATGGTCAATTTTCTCACACAGATCAAGGATTTGAAAGAACAATTGATTTCTACTGATGAAGTTATACCAGATAGCTCATTTGTGTAGATCGTTCTGAATGGTCTTCCTGACTCATATTAGAGTTTCGATGATGAAAGGCAATCCAAATGCCTTGTCATTTAAGATTTGAGGCCTCTAAAAGATATATTGAATTTTTAGTGAATAATGAAGTACCATATCCATAACGTTCTAGCTTCCTTTTCTCTCTAGTTTACCTTCAAATGGTTTGTTGAGAGGATTCTATGACATCTCTTAACTCCTTCACTTTGGCTTTGCCTCTAGAGTTATGAGAATGGATTTTTATCCTTGGAGTCTTCTGGTCATCATCATCAAAATCACTTGATGCTTCAAGTGTATGCTCATTCTTGTTTGATAAGGTAGGAAGACCTTAATCAAGTCTTCTTGTGGGTCATAGCAATCAAAATCAAACCATAACTGGTTCTCATCAAACACAACATCTTTACTTACAATGAAGCCTTTGTTGTGTGGAATGTATAATCTATAACCTTTATGATTAAGGTCATAGCCATTAAAGATGGGTTTCTCTTCCTTTGGATCCAAGTTTCCCCTAATATGGTATGTCTAGATACGCTATGCAACCACACGTCCTACATTTATCAAGGCTAGGTTTTCTTCCATTCAGTGATTCAAACAATGTCATGCCATGCAAAGCTTTTCATGGAATTCTAATCATCAAATATGGAGCTATTTCATGAATCTAACATGTTATCCCTTCTCAACAATCTTACCTATACTTATGAGGGCCTCCGTAATGGTTGGCACATAGAATACTCTAACTAGTAGGTTCATATTTCCATCTGAGATCTTAAGATTACCTATCTATTCATCTTGATGCCTTGTGTCACCTCTTGTTTGGACTTCATGCCTACTCCTTGGATCCTCAAAATTTGAGAGTAGAGCTACAACACATGTTCATCTACTTTACCATCCTTTGTAGTCATGTTCATCAAAAGAAGTGAGTCTTCTTGAGTTTGATCATCTCCATAGTTGTTATATTCTCTTGTTCCTCCCTATCCTCCTTAGTAGTTGTTGTTGTATAGATTATTATTGTATCCATTGAGATTTTCAAATCTTCCTCTTGAGTTTCGTAGCCTCCTCTATTGTAACCTCTTCATCTTTGATTCCTTTGATTTGTGAAACAATTCCTTGTACTATGATTTCTTAGACCACATATTGCACATGGAGATGAGGCTTGGGCTCTTCACCCTACCTTGTCTACCCCCTCCATCTCTTCCTTTTTAACCTCTACCTCTAACTACAAAGTTTTCTTGAGAGGTACTTCCTTCATTATCATACTTCTTGCCCTTTTCTTTGTTATCTTTTTTTTATTCTTATCTATATAGAAACTAGAGGATTGGTTACCTTTTTGGTTTACTCTATTCTTCATAAGCTTTTCCTCATGTTAGAAAATTGTCCCATGAGTGTGCTAAAGGTTGTCTCACCTCGAGTTTAGTGAAATATTTATAGAACCTTGCAACTATTTATATACATTTTCATGAAATTTACACTTCAATGGCAAGAGTATGGTATGTACATGAGGAATTCTAGATCTCAAAGAGGGCAGGCCGATAAACGTAAACAAATGTCACGAAGAAGTTGACTTGATGATCGTTTCTTTACGTGTTTATTGCGTGAAACTTCCGATTTTCGAAATATTCTATATTCTCAAATCCTAATTTGAAGATCAATAGCTGCAAACACTTTAAAGAAAAACAAAAAGGAAGAAAAGTCCAACACTTGAAAGAAAAGGGCACAACTATCTTTAAAGAAAAAGGAAGAAACCTCTTAAAGAGGGAAAAAATCATCCCAATGGCCCTAGGTGTGTTCACACACATCACCATCTAAATATATCAACAATAGCAAGAGGAAGTTGAGAAATTTGAGAAGAAAAACTGAAGTAGATAATAAGGAGAGACAGTAAATAAGATAAAGATTCAAAGTGTATAAGTGACCTTTTTGTTTACTAGCATATGTCACTATAACTGACGCCTTTGATGTTTATATTCTATAGATATGAAGAATGCAATCTCTTAGTAGGAGATCGATATGAAGAGCGCACGTCGATAAACATAAACAATAAAGCCTAATCCTTGAAATCGTAGCCAAAGGTAAAATTTCTTCTTGTAAAGTTGCCAATGGCACTACTCCCAACAACTTTAATATCTAATCCAATTGGAACTCAACTTGGATATATTTTGATTTACTCATAATGCTAAAACTCAATGACTCATATCTAGTTTGAAATTAGCTGTGTATCTCATCTTTCAAAAGTGAATCAAATCTTTGGTTCCCTTATTACTGTATATCTGAGTAATTAAGTACTTTAATTTTAGACTTTAAGTACTTTAATGTAATTTGATGTTTAATGCACTTTAATGTACTTTAATGAACTTTTGATTTCATATCTACTTGATGTGACATTTGATGTGACATCTTCACTTGATCTCGGACTTCTACTAATTTAAAAAGGTAATTCATCTTCAGTGTTCTTTGAACTGAGTGAAGATGAGCTTAATCTTTTCGGTGGATGCTTGGGCATCAGCTCCCTCTGCTCATATTGATACACTTTTGGATTCATTGTTCTCAGTTGACCCTTTCCTCATAACTGATGATCCCTATGGTTTAGAAAGTGGTGATGACCATTCTATGTTTTTTGTTGAGTCATTTAAGTTATCCAATTCATAGTGCAATGCTGCTCAACCAAATGCACCTCTTGATCTCCCATCTGATCCAACCATTGATCTCCCTTCTGACTCAAGTGCATGTGGAGCAACGCAAAGGCAAAGCAAGCTCAATCTACGTTTTAAAAGAAGGCCTCGTGAAGTAAGTCAAAAAAGATCTAAATTTCTTACTTCAGATAGACAGATTGCATTAGATATTGTGAAGCATTGTTGTGGTTTGAAATGTTTGTACAATTTAGGAATGAAGAAACTAAAGCACCTAAGAGAGAAATTCCTCCATTTAGATAGTGAACGGTAGGATATATACCTTGTTTCTCACATGCAAATGATTGAGGATAACATGTCAGTAACACATGTTGCTTTTGAATATTTCTTTAGTCAAGGGATTCGATGTTGTAGGGCTGCATTTAAAATTGCAATTGGTGTGGGAAATTTTAGAATACATAGGGTTCAACAGGGGCTTATGAATGCGGATCTCATTTTGGATACATTCCATGTTGGGACCAAAGGATCTATTGGACGTCATGCACTAAATTGGATGATGAACTATTTTAGCTTGCATTGTGAGGTTATGCCTACAACTGGAAGGTTTCACTTGTCAGATAACTTTACTCGTCGAGAGGTATTTCAAATATATAGAGAAGACATGGAAAATAGAAATGAGAAATATGTGTTGTATCGTCACTTTACTCGACTATGGAAGCAAGAGTTTAACAATGTGTCTATTCCTCGTAAAGTTAGAATGGGTGAATGTTCAGTTTGCACCACTTTGAAAAACATGGAAAAGGGGGCTACAACACCACAAGAAAATGATAATTTTAAAAACCTTCTTAACAACCATCGTGAGAGTCAAGCTTTAGAGAGAAAGAAAGCAATTCATCATCAAAGTGAAGCACTCAGAAATCCGGAGCGTTATATGTGTTTGTTGATCGATGGTATGGAGAAAAAAAAAACTTGTTTGCCACATTTTGATAAAAAAAACTTGTTTGCCACATTTTTATCGCATCCCTAAGGACATTGGAGATGAAGTCCTTGTGCAAATGCATTTGGTTGGTGCTTCGGTATACAATGGAACTGTAATGTCCAAGGTTTTCTTCACATATCCGAATGTACATAATGATCCAAACCTTACAGTTACTGTCATTCATCAGGTTTTGCAATCATGGAAGGGTCTTTTGCCACCAACTCTATATTTGCAACTTGATAATACTGCAAGAGAGAATAAAAATTCTAAAGTCTTTGAATATTTAAGCATGCTTGTTGATAAACAGATATTTCAGAAGGTTAAGGTAAATCTCCTTTTGGTTGGCCACACTCATGATGACATTGATCAAATGTTCAATACTTTCTCTAAGAAGTTCGCACATAACAATGCTTTTACTATTCCGATTTTATCTAAGCTGATTTCAGAAGCATATGCTCCAAAACTAGAAGTTCAACACCTCACACAGATTTATAATTTTAAGCACTTTTGCTCAATGGGCCTTGATAATAGTGCTAAGGTTTTGGCTCCATTGAATAATATTAGTTTCAACCATGTATTCTTGATGAGGAGGGTTGATGAAATAACCCTTTTATTTGCAAAGAAGTATTCATCTTCTCCTGAGTGGGAGCCCAAAGAGGGATGCAGATTCTTATTGCAGGTGCCTAATTTGTCTACAGTGCATGGTGTAGAACAATCACCATATGAAGATAAAAACAATACAGAAAGATGTGGAAATGTGGTTGATCAAAGTAAAAGCTAGATGCGTGCACTCATTGAAAAGAAGAGACATATTGAGCATGCAAAAAAATATGCTGGAGATCAAGATTATCAAGAAGAGACTTTTCCAATCATCAAGAAGAGATTATACAGTATACAATTGCAGGTCATTGGTCACTTGATGTTCCATTCATATGGGATTTTTGTACACAAAGATCCGTGAATGTGGCCCAAGCATGTAATGCAGATGCACTTCAAAGTTTTATACATCCACAAGAAAGAAATATTTATGTAGGCCCAAGGATGACAAAACAGGCAGAAGCAAGATGGCAAGGAAATTTAATAGAGATAAATGTTGGAACACTTATTGTAGTACTTGTTGATGGTGATGAGGCTTTCAGAACATTTTGGATTGCAAAGGTTTTAGAGATAACTAAAGATATTGATCAGAGAAGAATAGAGGCTTTGATGGTGCATTGGTATTACACTAAAAGTAGTAATGCATTCACAGGTAAATATAACTTAGAAATAGTGTGATACTAAACGAATAGGCTCAAAAAAGAAAAAGAATATTCGAAGCACATCCACTCTTAAAATGGATGATGTAGATATTCTTGTTTATGATTTTTCCTTGACAAAAACAGGTCATTTGAGGAAAGCAACCATCGATATGATAAAACAAAAGCTTCTAGATGTATGTGGTACAGGAAATCATAGGCAAACAAGAAGATTTGTGCATGATTCTACAGAATTTGGTATGTACGTGGATGAAGATAGAGCTCTTGTGGATATAGAAGAAGAAGAAGAGAGCTCTCAATAGCATGAGACTGAATCAAGTGCATCAGATATCCACCCATTGAAAATATGTCTTAAATATTATTTTTGTATAAGAATTATTGAGTTTTACATTCTGTATATAGATTTTAGACATGTCAATGTCTTATCATAAACAATGATGCTCAAACGTGATATATAGATATCCACGCTGTTATCTAACTAATACAAGTGAAACTACAGCAAATGAATGCGACCACAGAGAGAAACTAACATGACAATGTTCACTATGTGCTTGAATATACTGCAAAAGTATATAGAGGAAGAATTACTCAAAGATAATGATAAAAAAATCTATGATATTGAAAATATGATATATAGGAAGCATAGAGTACGGTTGCATAAAGTGAGCACAATGTATGCTCAAAAGTGTAGCTTAATCTATATGGAGTAGGCATGATATCCCACAACTAAGAAGCATATGTATTTATACATGATTTTTGAATTTCAACGTGGTGATTCATCCATCTAAAAGTGATCCTACAGTTTAGTCATGGTGTAACATTGGTTCCATCTACCAAAAGTCGTGAAGTAGGCTCCCTATCATCACAAATTTCCATCTCTTTTCAGTTTTAAACCTACCTAATGTAAATACAAGAAATTTCAACAAGCGTGTGTTGTCATGTGAACCTATTTGAGTAGGATGATTTAAGAGAGTATTCATTGAGGCTTTGAAAACCTCTTAGGATTGTTATTTGCTCTGAGGTCTCTGAGGAGATGGTTGGATACAGTGCAGAGATAGACTACTGTTGCACACAAGCTACTCTACAGCCTACCAATGTAACTTCAGGAAACCTTAGTAGACTCCTTTGGATTCTCAAATATACATTTTGAACTACTATGTGCTTTGGAACATCATTCTCAAATGTTCATGCCAAAACATATAACTTACAAGTGCTAGACTTATGAGAAAACCTTCTATTTTCAAATTATAGGTACTCAAAGTTTCGCTCTGTGCTCGCAACCTCAAGGGGTCATCCCGACATTTGAGGAGCAAGAAGAAGTGCATACATAGATTACTTCAGGAATACACATCTCAAGATCTACCAAACCAAAGTTAATGAAGTTTTGTATGCATAAACTAGAAACTTCACTCTATCGTTAGCAAGTTAAAGTGCATCAAATGATGGAGTATATGTAGAGAACTTGCTTGTGCAAAATCACTGAAATAATGAGAATTTGACATTCAACAATACGTAGAAATGATCATGAACAAATGTATCTATTGGCAAGTGATAATGCACATATGCTACATGGAAAATGTAGAGGACTATACTCTTGCAATAGTAGGGCTCAAGGTATGCTCAAAGTTGTAGCTCAATAGCTCTCCATAGTAGCTCTTTTTTTCCTGACTAGAGAGTGATGTATTTATACATGTGTAAAAGATTTGAATTTTGAATCTTCCCACTCCTAAAAGTGTTCCTACAATTTAGGGGTCATTGAATTTATTTTCTCACCAACCAAGTCATGGGCTTGGCTTCTCCTACATGCACAACATTCTCCTACTTTATGCCTTTACCATTTATCCATGGTAATAATGTGGAAACATAAGCAAGTGTTCCCACATACTTCCTCATGTGAGTTGAGGTAGAGAAAAATGTAGCCGTCATGGATTTGGCCAAGCCTTTAGGCTTGCTGAACCTACCAATAACTCCCCCTCAAGCCTAAGATTCTTGAATCTTTAGTTCTTCATAATATCTTCTAAACCAATCATAGATTTTAACCTACCTATTTTTGATCCATCCAATGCTTTTGTCATCATGTCTACACACTATTGATGTGTGGATACAAATAAAAGTTGTATTTCCTTGCTAATGATCTTCTCTCTGACATAATGGTAATGTACTTCAATGTGTTTAGTCTTGGCATGATATATAGGATTGGTAGCAAGATGCAATGAACTAATGTTGTCCCCAAATATGTGAGGGGTTGAAGTATTCAACCCTAAATCAAAGTATAGAGTCTTTATCCACATAGCTTCTTAAGTTGCATTGACAAGATCTTTGTATTCAGCTCCAGTTGAAGAAAGAGCAACTCTAGGTTGGTTCTTTGATGAGCAAGAAATCAATTTTTACCTACAAATGTGAGATAGCCTAAGATGCTCCCCCTATCATCTTTGGAACTTGCCCAATCTATATTAGAGGATAATTTGATATCTAAATTAGAGATATAAGGATAGTATAGATGTTCATCAATTGTACCCTTCAAGTATTTAAGGAATATTTTTTCTTGCCTCCATGTGGGGCTTTCTTGGAGTGTGCATAAATTGACTTAGCACACTGACTCCATAACATATATCAACCCTAGTTTAGGTAGCACAATTGAAACTCCCAACAAGACTTTAATAGCTGGTTACATCCTCAAATAGATCACCTTCATGTGCACTTAGCTTTTGATTGACCTCCATTGGAGTACCTACAACATTTGTGTTGTCAATTTTGAATATAGAAAGCATGTCCCTGATATACTTCCTTTGAGTTAGAAACATACCACCTTTTGTATATACTATTTCGAATCCTAGGAAGTAAGTGAGTAGAGAAAGATCACTGATCTTCCACTCTTCCTTCATCTATGCTTTTATCCTCTTGAATCCATCTACATTTTTATCTGTAATGATAATATAGTCCACATATACATAGAGGTATATGACCTCTAAATGGTGCCTCTTTATGAAGAGGGAACGATCTCCCTTGCTTACAATGAATACTTTGTCCTACAAGTAGGTACCTAGCCTATGATTCCGAGCCCTAGGGGCTTGCTTCAAGCCATACAAGGCTTTCTTCAACTTGCATACATATGCTGGATATGATTTGTCTTCAAATCAAGGTGGTTGTGCCATGTAATCTTCTTTTGAAATCCAACCATTAAGAAGTGCATTTTTAACATGCACTTGGTAAATATTCCAAGTTCTAGAAGATGCTACACTCATGAGTACTCTGATGCTAGGCATCTTTGCCACATGAGAAAAGGTTTTTTCATAATCTATACCTTGGGTTTGAGCAAACCCTTTTGCCACAAGCCTTGTTGTGTACCTATTTATTGATCCATTTAAGTTCTTCTTTACCTTATAGATCCATCTAGATCCAATGACCTTCATGGATGGTTTCTTGGGAACCAATTCCCAAGTATGATTCTCTTAAAGAGCTTCAATTTCTTCTTTCATGGCTTCTCTCCACTTTGGCTTCTTCTTGGCCTCTTAAAATGGTGATGGTTATTCTTTGTCTGCATCATGAGCAATGTAAATTGAAGGCTTAGTGACCAAGAATGTGTCATAGCCATACCTTTCTGTCTTTTTCTTCTCTCTAGTTGACCTTCTTATAGTTTCTGAGATGATTCTGCAACATCCCTCAAATCCTACATCTTTTATTTACCTTTATTGTTCCATGCCTTGATGTTCCTCCTTGGTGCCTTCTGATCATCATCAGAGTCATTTGAATCTTCTTCTAGGTGATCATTCACCTATTGCAATGTTGGAAAGTACTCCTCCAGGTCATAGGGTAGCTTTACTTTCTTTCAACCATCTTCAAACCAAGAGTTGTTCTGATCAAAGAGAACGTCTTTACTAACTATGAAGCCTTTAATACTTGGACTATATAATCTATCACCTTTCTGATTGAGATCTGACCAATGAATATACACTTCTCGGCCCTTGGATCCATCTTAATTCTAATTTGAGAAGGCATGTGTGCATATGCAATGCACCTGAAGATCCTACAATAGCCAGGGCTGAGTCTTCTTCCACTCCATGCTTCATATGGTGTCAATCCATTCCATGATTTGGATGGAACCCTATTGATTAGGTAGGTGTTTGTGGATACAACCTCTACCTCTAGGTAGTTTAGTAATCTCTTCTCATTTAGCATTGACCTTGCTACTTCTACTATGGTTCTATTCCTCCTTTCTGCCACTCCATTTTGCTCTACAGTAGATCTAGTTGTAATTTCTCTTTCATACCCCTTTGTTAGAGATAAGCATCAAATTCATTGGAGAAATATTCTCCCCCTCCATCTCATCTTAGCCTCTTCAAGGTTTTACATGTCTGGTTCTCACAACAAGTGCAAGATGCTTTTTAGAAAAATTAAATACTTCATCTTATGCTTCATAAAACAGGAGTATTTTCCATTTGCTACAATCATCAATGAAAGACACATAGTAGCTTGATCCAAAGAATGATGGCTCCTTGCTTGGACCCCATACATCTGTATCGACTAACTCCAAGGTCTCCAAGAATATATCCCTTCATGGTGAATGGTTGTCTATGAGATTGGCCAAATCAACAAGCACTACATTTGTAGATCATATGTTGCTTAGAGATATTAGGTAACCCAAGCACACTTTGATCCCCACTGATTTGTCTCAAGGACCTTTCTCCTATATGAGCTAGCCTTTTGTGCCACATCTAAAATTTTGATAGTGTTTGACTTCCACAATTGAACAATGCAATGTTCCTAGTCTCTTGGAGTTCAAAAGTAAACAATGTACCTGATTTTTCTACTTCTACTATCCTCTTGAATCCTTGATGTGGATCTACAACATATGCTCCATGTTTGGTAAATGTAACCTGCAAACGTTTCTCTCAGATTTGGCCAACACTTATGAGATTTTGGTATAGTGGGCACATAGAATAATTTGCTTAATAGGTTCATATTTCCATCTAGAGTCTTCATAGTTCTATTCTTCTCCACTAAATGCCTTTTTTCATCTCCTGTTTGGACTTCATGCCTATTTCTTGGATCATTCAAATATGAGAGTAGAGCTACATTGCCTTCTACATGATTTTAAGCAACCTGAGTCTATGTAGAAAACAACATGTTCATCCATCTTACCTTGCTTCATAGTCATATTCATCAGAAGTATCGAGTCTTCTTGAGCTTGACCATCTGCATAGTTGTTGTAATCTTTCCTTCCTCTATATCCTCCTTGATAACTGTTGTTATTGTATGAATTATTGTTGTAGCCATTGTTGTTGTTGCATCTACCTCTTGAGCTTCCATATCCCCCTCTACTATCACCTCTTCCTTTTTTATTCCTAGGATTCCTGAAACAATTCTCACTAATGTGGTTAGTCAAGCCACATATGACACATGGAGAGGAAACTTTGTGATCTCCCCCTACCTTATCTTCCTCCTCAGCCTCTTCCTCTTGAACCTCTACCTCTACCTGCAAATTTTGCTTGAGAGGTAATAAATTCATCATTATATTTTTTTTTTTGCTTTGCTTTTACCATCCTTATTCTTGTTCTTATCTATGTATAGAGCAGAGGATTGATTACCTTTTGAGTTGTCTCCATTCTTCATAAGCTTTGCCTCATGTGTGAACAGTTGTCCCATGAGGGTGTTAAAATGAGGGACCTGCATGTCCATGTATAGGTCCATGGCTATGGTGAAGGCTTCCCATTCGGCATCTGCCCTTATTCCATTGATCACTTGTCTCACTATTTGCTCTTCATATATAACTTCTCAAATACTCCCAATTTGGTCATATAACTCCTTTATTTTTGCGACAAAATAAGTCACACTCTGCTTGGGCATCTTCTCAAGTGTTGTAAACTCCATCCATAGTTTATTCTTGCTGGCTTTTGTGCTTGATGAAAAGAATGATTCAAGTGCGTTCCATGTCTCTTGTGAAGTCTCGCAACTCCTAATGTGTGGAAGTAAAAAATCAGAGATTGAGTTAACAATGTAAGACCTCGCTAGACCATCCTTTGAGCACCATGGGGTTGATTTGAATGTGTTAAACTTGCTTCCATGCAATTCCTTTTCCATCATAGGTGTACATTGTTGATGAGTTGATACATATGAAATTTGAATCTCCTTGCTCGTAATATTTTCCTTAACATAATGATATTGTAGTTCTATATGTTTAGTCCTTGCATGATAAATTGGGTTCGTAGGAAGATGTAAGGAACTGATGTTATCTCCGAAGATGTGCAGAGTGGATGGCTTTAGCCCTAAATCAAAGTATAGAGTTTCAATCCACATTGCTTCTTATGTAGAATTTTCAGGTCCTCTATATTCATCCTCTGTCGATGAGAGCCTTATAGATGGTTGCTTCTCTCAAGACAAAGAAATCAACTTTGTAACCACAAAGGCGATGTATCCAAATGTGCTTCTCCTATCATCTTGAGAGCCTGCACAATCTGCATCAGAAAAGAATTTGATATGAATATCACATGTGTATGGATATTAAGAACCTTCATTGATTGTACCCTTCAATCATTTGAGGATTCTCTTGGCGACTTCCATGTGAGCTTTCCTTGGAGCCTACATGAGTTGACTGAAGAAACTTATTCCATAGAACTATCCACTCTAGTTAGTCTGGCATAATTCAAACTTTTAGCTAAACTTTGAAAGCTCATATCATCTTCAATCTGCTCATGTTCATGAGTACTCAACTTCATATTCATCTCCATAGGAATTTGGCAGGATGCCTTTGATGTACTTCCTCTGAGTAAGAAAACATACCTCTTTCTATATAAACCACTTCCAAATCTAGGAAGTAATATGTAAGCAAACCAAGATCACTGATTTTACATTGTTCTCTAATTTGAAGTGTGATCTCTTTGATTCTATCTTTATCATTACTTGTAATGGTTATATCCAAAATATATAAGCATACGTATATGACATCTCATTGCTTCCTCATAATGATTCCAAGCGTTAGGGGCTTGCTTTAAACTGTATAGAGCTTTCCTCAACTTGCACACATATTTAGGACATGATCGATCTTCAAAACTATGAGGTTGAGCCATGTACACATCTTCCAATCTCATCCATTCAAGAAATAATTTCTCACATCCATTTGATAAATCTTCCAATTCTTGGAAGATGCAACACTCATAAGTACTCTAATGGTAGGCATCTTTGCAACAAGTGAACATGTTTCTTCATAATTTCATGTCATGCTCAGTAGGAAAGTGGTGTCTAGATTGGGTATGCTAGAGGTGGGACTTTAAGTTCCAATCATTTTGGCACCCCCTCATTGAGATAAAAAACTATGTGCTTATGTGGCAAATCCTAAACCGTGGTGTCTAGTCCAATGTAAAAGCTAACAAAATTTGCAAGGTCCCCCATATTGCAAACAATGCCTTCATGGTATGGAAGACTTTGGACACCTCTTGTATTTGTGCCCCAAACCAATATAAGTTTGGGAGGTCCCTGAGAGAATCATGCTGTTACACAGACAAATCATTTGGAACCAAGCTTTGCAAGGTGAAGCAACTGGATGTTCCTCAACAGTGTGGAATCCTACAAGAGGGGAGACTCTATGGAAAATATGTAAAGAGAGGTGTACAACAACTTTGGAAGTCCTCCTTTAGAATGGTTGATCAAAAAACTATTTTCCTTTCAGGCAAAAAGAATTTCCAATCATAAGAAGCTCTTGCCCTTTAGACATCATAGAGTGTTCTTCCTAGATAGCAATAAGATCAAAACCAAGTGGGCCCTCACATGAGGGGGACAAGAGAGTTATCACCTTCTTTGTAAAATTTTCTAGTAATCTATAAGAAACCCCTGCTTTGTGGGATAAAGGGGGGGGGGGGTCCCAATCGGTGCTAGGCCCGTTCACTTGTATAGCTACAATTTCTATTAATTAAAGTTTGGAAGAGTATGCTCTACCAAACTTCCCTTTAAAAAACCGTGTGATCATGCCTTTCAGAAGAGAGTAGTACAAAAACCCCTAGGATTTGATTGAAATGGTTGGAAATTAGATCATTATTGTCTTCATCAGTCATGCATTCCACCTCCTCATTGTCAATCATATGTGGGATTTCTTCCTCATGTTGCTTCCTCTCAAGAAGATAGCAATTTCTTTAATCCATTTATCAACTTTTCCCATCCACCAATCTTCAAGTAGATATACTCATTCTTTCTTGAGCTTTCTCTTAGTATATAAGAGTACTTCTAATTATTTAGAGCCAAACTTAGATGTGGGAATTTTGTTTTGTTGGCTTTTACTTTGAGTTTCCTTAGTCAAAGATAAAAATTTTCCCTTGTTTCCAATAGAATTCTTTGAATCTTTAAGAAGAAATTTTGTTTACTTGGCAACTATCTTCCAACACTTGGTTAGAGAGGCGTGTGGTTTGAATGCCTTCCTATAGGTAGTGATCATCTATTGAGCCAAAGGGAGGGGAGAGATTTGAAGTTGGGCTACACGTGCTCCTACAATTCTCTACTTGAGTGCCAGAAGGCACTTTCCACTCAGATTTCATACGCCATACACATGTAGATGATCCTAGTGAGCATACAACATCTATGAATGACTCTTTTATGGGCTCACCTCTCATAAGCCAAAATTAGATGCTCTTGCCACCGAACTAGCAAGATCAATTGTCCACGGTAGAGTGTTAGCCAATTATAATCCAAAGCAATCCTTTTGTGTGGCTGTGTGAATTATCTTGAGCTAGAAATCCAAACTATTGCATATGCATTTAGAAGGGCATGGAGAGTTACAATATTATGGTTGATATATCTGCCCATTTGAGTGCATCCCTGTCTTCATGGGTTTGAAGCTAGACTCTCTTATTTCCATGGGAGTGTGAGAGCCACTAATCTTTATGCTTCTCTAGTCAATTGTTGGGTGAGCTTGATCTTTTTGAAAGGGGTATCTGTTACCATGGAGTGAAGTATAAAGGTCCTTGGCTGGTAAAGAGTATTAACTAAATAGTAGCAGCTATAAAAATTATGCTTGGGTGGCAGCGCATCAAAATATTATCAATGGGAATCATACCTTCCAACCCTTGGAACTCTAGGGGTGGATGCGACAGATGCTCCTCCATTGGAATATTTTGAAAGTCCATCATGTGGGAGCTTGGACTTGCCCTTGAGGATTCTCGTATATGCATGATAGGTGCTTATACAAATATGTGCTACAAAAGCACAACACGTTAACATGGAAATAAATCTTGATCTCACCATCATGAGACTACAATCCCTTTCCAATAGTGATATGTTTCCCAAGTAGCCTTGTGATGTGTTCAAACTTGATGATGTCTTGGTGCCTAGTTCTGATCACTAGACTTCCTACATGCATGCTTTGGGTAGCTTAAGTTCTGGTATGCATGGTTGGTGTCATCATCTTTTGTTACAAAATATTAGAGGATGACTATTATAAGGTTGCTAGGTTAGGATGCATGTCAATGGGTAATAACAAAGATAAGGAATGAAATGTGTTAGTATTTTCCTTCATAAGCTATTTAGGTATCCAAAAGTGCCTAGCTTTGGCTTGGAGTTGTCGTCTTAGTAGTCGTGGACGACTGGTTGCTTCTCTTCATCTTTGACCTTGGTGCTTGACGAGATGAAGTTGCCAATGATTGCTTGCCCTTGTGTAACCATATCTGCTTCTTGCCTAGTGTAACTGAAAGCTAGTGGAGTGTCCCATGTGTGGTGTGGATTGACTTTTGACTTTGGTGCCTAGGGGGAGGTCGACTCTTTGATGGTGGTGGTGGTGAGAGGTTGATTGGACATTGTGCTTTGGAAAAAAGGGAGGTCCAATACTTGCATCACTTGCCCATCAGGAAACAAAGCATTTTGTACAATAGATCTAGGCATGCATTCTTGAAGTGTGTATGGTAGGCTCCAGGGGATGATGGTCTGCATTTGTCTGGCTATGCTCCCCATTTTTCCCTAGAAAGGAGGAGAGATGTCGGTGGTCCCCATTTGTCGAGGGATAGCTCCCATCTGTCCAATGAGGGTGACCATCCATGCAACAAACATACTCATTTGTCTAGGGATCATCTTGCATTCGTTCTAGGGATCATCTTGTCGAGGGATAGCTCCCATCATCCAACGAGGGTGACCATCCATGCAACAATCATACTCATTTGTCTAGGGATCATCATTTTGTGAGGATGGGGGCTCTCTGCCACTGAGTCGAGATGAAAGGTGCTCTGTTGTCAAGATATATCACTTGTTGGTCAGCTAGCCCGAATTGGAGGAGGCTTTTCCTGAGAGTTAGTTCCACTGAAAGGGTTCTATTAGATCTTCATCATGCTAGACTAGGAGCTTTACTATCAAGGTTACATCCGTTATGAGCATAGGAATTTCCATCTCACCTATGCAAGGGGTTCCATGGCTCCTACCCCTATGAGAAATGCCTCAATAGGTCTCACTTTTAGTTCCATGGATTGAAACTAAGAAGATCTAACCACATTAGTTTCTACACCTGAATCAATCAAAGCCCTAATCTCCTTAAGAGTGGTGCCTTGCCCTAGCTGAAAAATGATGAAGAGTCATCTATGAGCTATGCTAGGGTAAATATTCTTCTTGGTTTGGCACATTGCCATGGGATATCTAGCGACCTCTATTTTTTATAAGGTATCGACTAGAAGAAGTTCTTCTACTATCATTTCATTTCATCCTTAGTACCTGGCATCTTAATTTCATACATTTGATGTGCTCTAGGGTTTCAACTTTTGTTTCCTATCTAATTATCTTTTCTTCCTCTTTGTGTTTCCTAGCCAAGGTGATTCATCTAGGAATATCCTCAGTTAGAGGTTCCTAAAAGAGCTGGACTCTACAAACACTAATGTAATTTTGCATTACCTCTCCTTCCAAGGTGGCTAACTCCACCACTCCACTTGTTGAAAGTCTATTGAGAATCATAGGCCCATAACCACGTTTCTCTAATTTCGAGCATGCTGCTTGAATGTTTAAACTAAGAACAAATGGCCAACTTGCAAGACTTTATCCTTCATATGCACATAAAGAAAGGCTTTTTCCCTCTTCTTGGCTGCATATATTCATGTCCTTGTTGTCAGTCTAGTCTCCTAAGTGTTCTAAGTCCATGATCCTAGATGATAGCTCCTGGCCGGTCCATTGATGCTCTTGTCCAACCTTAAGGGTGGGATCAAAAAGTCTAATGGAAGCACTACATTCTAACCAAAGATCATATGAAAGGGATTTGCATTGCGTACCATCTTTTAGCCCACTCAATATGCCCAAACAACGTCGCATAACTGTTTTCCCAATCATAGCATTTGTTGTTTACAAGCTTGGTCATGAAATTACAAAGAATTTTGTTAGTACTCTCTACCTATCCATTGGCCCAAGCTGATATGGTGCAAACCACAACAAAATGGTGCAAAAATATACAATGACTTCATTTAGAAAGTGAGTTCCTCTATCACTCACTAGTTCAATTGACAAACCATATCTTGTAAATATATTTTAAACAAGAATTTTGTCATCATCTGTGAATCATTCCTTATGGTAGCCTTGACCTCTACCATTTGGTCAGATAGTCCATAGCGAAATTTATATATTTGGCATGAGAACATCTAGTAGGGGGATTAATCGGCCCAAAAAATTCTATGCCTCACTTAGAGAATGCACATCTTCCCATCATGGATCTTAGTGTCATTTTGCCTTTGCACATTGGATATTGAGATCTTTGGAAAGTGTCACATCTCTTCACATAGATTTGTGCATCCATATGAAGATGTGCCAGCATAGCCTTGAAAGTGTATTGCTTTGATCACTTGATCTCGACTGAAATACCCTCTTGCCACATCTCGGTGTGTATTTTCTAATATTCTCAACTATTCGCTCTGATGGACACATTATCTCAAGTATCCATCTCTTCCTCTCTTATACAGATTACAACCAATGAGTTTTATACTCATGAGCCTCTTGCTCTAGACTTCTACATCTTGTTAATATCATTTCTTGTGGAAACGTTTTAGTGCAAAAAGAATCTACTAATGGAGAACTCCAATCTAGTATTAGTCATAACTGATACAAAGTGGCATGTTGCACTGGAGGTCTGCTAAGACAAGTTGGGGAGTTCTTGCACAACCTATAAACATCCACTTCCATCGTGGGCCTTTACACCCCTAATCTTTGCAGAGTTTCTAGGACATGCTATTATAGTGTTGCTCAAGGGCACCTACATGTGCTATTGCAACCATTATTTATACGCTAGTTCGCACACACAAGGAATCATTTCTTGATCATTTTTCTTATAAATACTTCCTACCATTATCTCATATCTCTAATGTGACTACCTCCTCTTCCATAGTCTGAACTATGGGATTCTTAGGTCCATATGTGAGAATAGGGAAAAGTGGCACTACTTCTATATTGAACAAGTAAGCATGTGGCAATTCACAAAATATTCATTGCCGAGCTTCTCCCATGGCTAGTCATGAAAGATGGTCAACTCAAAGATGGGTCTTCCTTTTCCTAGCTACTACCTAGAAATCATATTCCATTAGTAAGAGAAACCATCTTACTAATCTCACCATATTGCAAGGCTTGTTCACTAGGTATAACAATGCTTGCTATTCTGTGAAAAACTTGAACTTATTTTTCCAGCAAACAATGTCAAAATTTCTTGACCGCATAGATCATCCATGACCTTCTTTCAATTGTAATGTGATTTATTTCACCTCCATTCAAATACCTATTGGTGTATGCTATCATGAGATTTATGTTCCCCTCTCCATTTAGTTGTCAATACACACTTCATTGCCTAATTGGAGGAATCTACGTAAACATGGAAGGGCTTATTCTAGTCTGGCATTGTCAGAATAGGGGCTAAGCACAATGTCTTATTCTGCTCACTGAAAGACATTTCTCATGCAACATTGCATTCCAAGTTATTCAAAAGACTATACAAAGCAAGGCAATATGGCATACATGTGGATAAAGGATTGGTAATATCCAGGATGTCCTATAA